>RAHM01000085.1:1265375-1351823 GCA_003713295.1 Parotia lawesii | reverse complement strand
TGGAGCAGGATGTGGGGATGCTGTTGGAAGAGAGGCTGGACATGGACCAACAATGTGCACTCACAGCCCTGAGGTTTAGCTGCATCCTGGGCTGCATTAAAAGCTAGGTGGCTAGCAGATCAAAGAAGGTGGATCTCTCTCTTTACTCTGCCTTTGTGAAATCCCGTCTGGAATGCTTCATCCAGCTCTGGGGTCAGAGGAAAGACATGAACCTGTTAGAGAAGACCCAGAGGAGGCCACAAAGATGATCAGAGTGATGGAGCAACTGTCCTACAAAGGCAGGCTGAGAGTTGGGGTTGATCAGGCTTGAGATGAGAAGGCTCCAGGGAGACCTCACTGTGACCTTGCAGTGCCTTAAAGGGACTTATAAAAAGAAGGGAGAAGGAGTTTTTACATGGGCAGATAGTGACAGGACAAGGGGCAATGGTTTTACAATAAAAATAGAGCAGGTTTAGGTTAAATGTTAGGAAGAAATTCTTTACTCAGAGGGTGATGAGGAACTGGAACTGGTTGCCTGGAGAAGTTGTGGCTATACCATCCCTGGCAGTGTTCAAGGCCAGGTTGGATGAGGCCCTGAGCAACCTGATCTAGGGAATGGCATCCCTGTCAATGACAGGGGTTGAAACAAAATTATTTTTAAGGCCTCTTCTCTACCCTCTACCCTCATATAATTCTGTTTGACTGAATCAAGGACACAAATTTGTAAAGGAAAAGAATCAAGTGCAACCAAAAAGCACAGACTGCTGTTAGTCACTACATACTCAGTGCAGCACGTGGCAGATATGTTTTTAAGATGTATTCATGATGAGCCAGGTGACCTCTCCTGAGACCTGTATGACAGCTTCCTGTAGGAGTTCTGCAAAGTCATTGTCATGTTTGACACCCTTGAACCACAGGGTGCTGATACATGTCCAACAAACCTTTCTATTGAGCTTGCACCAGGAATATTACCTTAATTTATGAGCAAGTCTAGAAACAGACAGGGCAAGAGGCTTCTCAGCAGTTACAGCTGAAGTTGCTCCAGTAGGTATAAAATACAGAAACACCCACTGAAGTAAGGATATCAACAGGTGTTTTTTAGATATAATTACAATAGAAAAAGAGATCTGTAAGCTTTGCATTCATTCTCTTTTCAGAGTCCCTACAACTAGTGAAATTTCCTGTACAGGGTGCTAGTCATTGCTTTACAAATAGCGCTTATGCCAGTTTTGTGAAGTATGTTAGACACATTAGATGTCAAACTAGCTATTAGAGTTATCTCTACATCTTGCTTTATAGTCAGTTAATTACTTTAGTAAATAATAGGTGACAAGGAAGTAGAATGAATCACATTCAGTGTATTAATTGCTGAGTGACTAATGAAGGAACACTTTCCCATCATTTCAGGTTGAATTGCCAGTGAAAGCCATAAGGTCTACACTTGTCACCACCAAACTAAGCTTAGTTACTTACCGTGTGAAAGCAAGGCAGTGCAAGATGCTATTTCACACCAAGCAATCTGAATACATGCTCTGTTTTGAAAATATAAAGTTTCTTTTATGAATTACCATTGAATTTAAATCCTTATACTTTCCCTCTTAAGGAGTGGCCATTCCCTATGTTTCGCTACATCCAAAAACACCTTACAGAAAGTGCATTCCCTTTTATTTCATCAAGATGGAATAGCATAAGTTATTAATTTTCTTTAAGGTTTTCTTTGCCTTTTAATTTTTTGTTTTAATTCCTTGGGCTTTGAATATGTACAACAACAAAATTACTGGTAATAGTCCTGGGATACTTTACTTTATTAAAAGCAGCATTTATTAATTCAATTCCTGATTGCTTCTGTGTAATATTGGGTACTTGCCTGAGAAGATGAGTCTTTTCTCTTCTTCCTATCTGCCACAGTTAAATTATATATAATTATTACATAATTACAGGTGTGCTGTCTTCCTTTGCAGGATAATGATAGGCGTGACTTAAAAAAACCTGCAGGTATTTAGGTAAAACAACCTGGTAGGTCAATTGCTGAAGTACCACAAGAAATTATCCTGCATATGTGCTGAACAATCTTGTCAGCTATTAAGGTCATAGCTACAGCTCCAAAGATGGAAAGAAAGAAACATTTGCTTAGAGGTGTTTAGTAGCATGCAACAAATGAAAGAGAAAAAAAGCCTTTTGCTTATAATTTATCTGATAAAAATCTGTATTCTCTTTAAAATATTAGGACTACATTATTCACTATTTTTGACTGAGAGGTATCTTGATTCACCAATAATCTCATTGGCCAATAATCTCATTGGGTTTAACTTTGTTGCACAGCACATCAGTAATGGACAGATAGCAGAAATGAGTTGGTGCCATATTGTCTAAGATGCCAAACTGATAATTCACAACCAAGTCTCTGGTACTAATCTTCCAGACTTAACAACTTTTCAGTCATATATGTTGCATGAGAAAACTGAGTTCCTCCGTATGTTTTCACTCACCAAATATCTATTCAAACGTTTACCCGATTGTTAAGTTTCAAAGCCAGTACTGTGCTGCTTGGATTGGACTGTGTCCACCCACAGAAGAGAAGAGGCAGGAACAGTGCTTTTACTATTATCTTTCGTACTTGGGATTTCTAAGTAACTCTACTTATCCATTATGTAACTGCTACCAACCATAAAGCAACCTGGCCTATTTGTGATGTATATTTGTATATCACCTGGTTTCCCTACAATATATTTCAGAAGCATTTGCCCCGGCAGTATTGTCAGAATTTGAATGCCTTCTTTTTGTTTGTATTATATGTACAACAAGCTTTTTCAATAAGCTTGGAGTTTTTTAGATCTTTTTAATTGAAAGGGCTAAGTTATTTTTAAAATCCTTTTTTTTTTTTCCTTTTTCCTTCGTAATGCAATGCATTTTGATTTTTTTAAAAGATACTAGCAATCTTTGCCAATGAGGTTAAAAATTCCAGATATTGGAAGGCTACCCAGTACTTACTGGGAAAAAAAGAACTTGGAAAATACCTTTCCACAATACAATGAAGCTTTATCATCAGGATGCAGCTTGAATAAAACAGACAAACGAAAAGATAGAGTCAGTACAAAGTTAACCCCTCCCCCCCCCATATTTTAGTAGCTGCTGCCACCTGTAGCTACCTCATTCTAATTCAATACCTCTACCATGGAGCTGTTGAAAGGGTGGATAACTTGATACTGTCTCGGTCTGCAGGAAAGACGGAGTAGTGGTTGTAGCCCAAACACAGAGCCTAGTATGGGGGAGAAGACTCTTATTGTTAGCTCCAGAGGATATGTCCCTTTTCTGTGAAACAACTATGTGGATCCTCTAAAAAGTCAGGTTTTTTATTGTCAGGCAGTCAAATAAAACCACAGAAACCTGTGTGCCAGGTAGGCGCAGCTGTATTCATCTCACTTCAGATTCACTGCATTTTCCTATCCTAATCCTTTCTACACCACAAACACAGCTATGGCTGGGGATCCCATTACAACCCAGACGACCCCTCTTGGTTAAAGCACCGTTCAAGCCGTCTAGTTTCTTATTATCTAGCATTTGTGTTGAGGTGAACCATAAGAGCCCTGAGTGCAAATTCTTTGTAACAGGAATGAAAAAAGGAATGAAAAAGGATCTATCTGTCCTAAAAAGAGATGTGTTCACACTGGGTCTGTCACCACAAAGACTCTGTAGCACATCAAGTCGTGAGACCTTGCACTGTGTACAAAGCTGTAACTGTGTTTGTTGATCAAGATTTCTTGTCTTTATAGTCATTTTTACTTGCAACTACCCAGAGTTTTGCACTTTCTGAACACAGAGATCCTACCTACACTGCAATGCACAGCTGCTTTTTAACCATGTGAGACAACAGCATATTTTATTTTCTTGTCCGGTAACCAAAGAAGATGTTTCTGCGCTAAGAATGCGAAATGAAAAGAGTGTAAAGAAAGATACAGCTATTTGGATTTGGAGGTACGGGATGTTATAGGTTGATAGCAAAATTATCATGCAAAATTATGTTTGATAAGGACATCTAGGTTCTGTGACAGATTTAGTATTTAGGCCCACATCTGAAGCTCAGACTCAAAGGAATGATTGCCTAATTTTTTGGAAGAGCTTAAGAAACAGTGGGGAGCAAGAAAATAGCTCTCTATGGTTCAATTTGCTACTGAGACAGAGAATTCTCTCGAGTAGTCACGTAGACTTACAAAGTTTATACTAATCTGCTGATGGTGCAATAATCCTGAAGTCTATATAAAAGTCTCTTACAGATATTTTGAGTATTCTGCAGCAGTATCAGTGGACTAGCACTTAACAGATTTAAGCAATACGAGGAACCTTGACAGATTGGATCAATGTGTTGAGGACAGCAGCATGAGTTTCATCAAGGCCACATGCTGGATCCTGCCCTTGGGTCACAAGAGCCCCGGGCAGTGCAATAATGTGGAGGCAGTGTAGCTTGAGAACTGCTCAGTAGAAAAGCACGTGGGAGTGCTGGTGACAGCAGCTGAACATGAGCCAGCAGTGCCCAGGTGGCCAAGAAGGCCAGTGGCATCCTGGCCTGGATCAGCACTAGTGTGGCCAGCAGGACCAGGGCAGGGATTGTCCCCCTGTACTGGGCACTGGTGAGGCCACACCTCGAGTGCTGTGTCCAGTTCTGGGCCCCTCACTCCAAGAAAGACATTGAGGTGCTGGAATGAGCACAGAGAAGGGCAATGGAGCTGGGGAAGGCTCCGGAGCACAAGTCGTAAGAGGAACAGTCCACGGAGAAAAGCCTGGAGAAAAGGAGGCTCGGGGGGAATCTCATTGCTTTCAATTTCCATTCAGGAAGTTGCAGTGAGGTGGGGATTGGTCTCTTCTGTCATGCTTGAAGTGAAAGGACAAGAGAAAATGAACTTAAGTTGCACCAGGGTAAAGAAATTTAGAAAATAATTCACTGTAAGAGTGGTTAGGCACTGGAATAAATTGCCCAGGTCGTAGAATCACTGTCTCTTAAAGCAAAGTTGTCTGGTTGTGACACTTGGACATATAGTTTAGGAGATTGATTACCACCATTGATGATGATGGTGCTAGGTGATCTTCCAACCCTGATGTCTCTGTGAGGGTAGATTTAGATTGGATATTAGGAAGAAACTCTTTACTGTGAGTGGGGTGACACAGTGGAACAGATTGCCCAGAGAAGCTGTGACTGCCCCACTCCTGGCAGTGTTCAAGGCGAGCTTGGATGGGGCATTAAGTGATCTGATCTAGTGAAAGTTGTCCCTGTCCATGGCAGGAAGGTGGCAGCTAGATGACTGTTAAGGTCTCTTCCAGCCCAAATTATTCTATGACTCTGCGATTTTACTTAGGCAAATGATTCCTCAGTGATGTCAGCTCCAGAATGACAGCATGATCCTGGTTAGTGTTTCATCTGGTGACATTGAGCTGCTATCTGCAGACACCTGGACAGATCCTCAGCTGATTTAAGTGGCTGTCACACTGTTTATTTGTTTATGCATTTGCACCAAGTGAAAAGCTTGACATTATCAGACACTGTATATATAGCAAATCATAGATAATTTTGTATGTGCATGTGTGGTTTATTGATCTTAGGTACAGTTTCTGTGGATGAGAGTGACTACACATAGTCAGATTTTTTTATAAAATAGTTGCCTAAAGAAAAATGTAATATGTATTTTTTAAAAAATTTCAGCTTAATACAGTAAGGAAATAATAATATGTATTTACAGTAAGTAAATACATACGCACAAAAAATTCGGTAGGTATGTACACATGCACATATAGACATACAGATATACATTTCATGTTGCCCATATCTCCTACACCTTTATTATATTTAACAAAAAAATTGAAGAAAAGTTATTTGCATGAGTGATTTACTTAGTTTAAGTACAAGATCACAATCCACAGTACCATTTGGTGGTTATACTTTGGGCACTATCTAATTGAGAACTGCTTTTTGTAATTCTCTTCTAATATAGGATTGGATCCCACAAAAACTGTAGCACCTCACACGATAATGTTATAACTTGGTTTGTCAGTCATACTTCTGTGTTTCCTTGACACTGAGCTTTTATCGGAGGCTAAACTTCTCTCAGTCATTTAGAAAGTATTAACTGCATTCGAATAAGCCAGAAAAACAGATAAGTAAAATTAATTCCATTTCATTCTATAATCTTCCTAATGCCTTCCTTAGACCACTATCAAATTTGTACGAAGCAAGAGCAAGACCTCAGTGTGTCATACATATATCGGGTCTTCATGTAATCCACAAAATTCTTGGTGTCAATCTAGTGATCTCAAGAAACCTGGAAGAGGAATTGTTTCAATGGTTGTATTTTGTTAGGAATGGAATACTAGAGACCACAACAAGGAAGACATAATTTAGAGAGCAATGAATTCTTGAAGAATCTTTCAGCTTAGGAATCTGTAACAATATTTTCAAATTACAGAGGTAATCCAACAGTAATAAGGCAACCCTCCAAAACAAATATTAATGTTTTTTTAGGATTTCAGTTTGGTCATTTTCAGCCAATGACTAGAGGCAGGAGGTGAACACTAAGATAACTGCACTTTGTATTTTCAGGTTTTTTTACATATACACTAAATCTTACAGTTATGGCATTATTTGTATGGTGCAGTACTTATATTTTTATTAAATCATTTAGCAATATGAATGTTTTAGCTAACAAATTGTTTATTGGAAAAAAGTTATTTACATGGAAAATAAGTGAAAGGATGAAAATGTGAAAATTAATAGCCTTAATTAATTGACTCAAAGAAAGATTCCTCTTTCTGAATCCTAGTCATTATTTCAGTATTTTCTTCCTCCTGCCTTTATTTATTAGTGTTAGCCATTTTCAGAAATTCTAAAATGTACCACAGCAGCAAGAAAGTTTCCAGAAGCACTTGCAAGTGTCTCCTGGAGATAAGTGGCACTTCTGAAATAGCTGTCAAGGAAAACAAGTACATGGGGAATCACCCATTTGCCCAAGGTACAAATAAAATCAGAGTAGCGATCCAAGCTGTCAGTGCTGCCACGCACTGCTCCAGGGCAAAAGGAACAAGTATTTCAAATGAAAAAGAGTTTTAGTTTAGCTGAATAATGTCACAAGTGAGACAGATAAATACAATAGCAGAGTCAGTATTTCCATGGGCCACAAGGACAAAATCAAAAGTGATTTTGTTTTCAACACTGAAATGACAAAACCACAGTGCCCCAGATTTCCCTGAAACCAAAACTTGTATGGAATGTGCGTCTTGGAAGGACTTTATGTTATTTTCAGAAGATTTTGCCTTCAAAGACAAGGCTGTCTGTTCCAGAAATTCATGCCAGAAATCAGTTCTTTCCTCACTACTAAGTGCAACACTGATCACAGTGCTAATCCTTTCTCAGCATCAGCTGGGAACTACACTCCACATAAAGTCCAAGCAACCAGTTCTTGCTGTGAACACAGAACTATAACATTAATTTAATGATAGTCTCTTCCCACATTTTGTTTTCTCAAAGGAAGGTAAGATGGGATATTAATAGCAGAAATTTTAAAGATCTGGGACCCATAAAGGCTGCAATACATATATAGGTTAATCTTGGCTGTAATTTGATTTTGGGATTGAGTGGTATAGACAGAACAGCATCAGGTTTGGCCCCCTCCACTTAGTTGTTCTTCCAAGCTATCCACAGAATCTCTGTCCTCAAAAGCCCCAAGTCTTCAACACACTTTCTGAGCTGCAGCACAATCTCAGTTGACTGCTGCAAAAATACACTTGGAAGAGGCTGTGCTGTGTCTTTTTATATTGATTCAGCCAATTCAAGATGAAAAACTGCACCTGGTGGTGGTTGTACATACGTGCCGTAGTCACAGAGGCCACACATGGAAGCCATAGCAGATCCAGATCAGCTGCCTGTGGGCTTGAGCAGGTTGGAGTTGAGCCACCCTGCACACCTGTGCTGCGGCCAAAGGTCATTCTCTGGGAAGGGTGCCTATGTTAGTGCACACACAGGCAAAGGCACCTTGCAATGAAAAAGGAATGTCTGGAACAATTGTGCTACTGCTGTTTTCTAGAAATCAATTGCTGTGTAGTTCACAGAGTCTTGTCTCTGAGACCTGTCTACCTGCAGATCAGTGTGCAGAAGGAGCATTATTAGCATTTCTGCGCTTTTGCAGTTTTCAGTTATGCCTATCCTGCAGGAATGGACTATTTTTACCTCGGCAATGAAGTGATATTTAATGGAACTCATTTGAAGGCCAGTACTGCATGTTTATATTTTTCATGAAAAGGTATTGTTCTAATTTAATGTAATGAAATTGTCATTTCAGTAAAAATTGCCATTATATTTTAACAACTCAGTAAGACTCTGTTTGACTCTTTCCCTCTCATTGTAGTCAAATGTTCTCTATTCATTCACATGCAGTTTGCGGCCAAATCATTAAATTAAAATTACTATATTCCTTTTTCAAAACCTAAGGCAAAAAGTAATTACAAATCAGTGCATGATTCTCAGTAAGAGGCCTGGTATTCAGCTCAATAATCAGTGTCACCTCAATAACAGAACCATAAAGACTATTTAAGTTTCTGAACTAAAATTTTCTTTAAGAAAAGAATAAAAGGAATCAGACTAGAACCATAGGATGAAAACCTAATGCCTCTGTCTGCTGCAAACCTGTTATTTAGCCTTGGGATGAATTTCTGCACCACTGTCTATGTTATAATGTATTTTCTGTTGTGTTCCAAGTATGAAACTCTTTGATTAAGTGGCATGAAGGGGTTAATGGTGCCAAGGTAAGTAATTTCTTTGTAAAGCAAAGAGAATAGCTGACATTATGTGCAGTATAATTATTTTTTATTAATTGAATTGAAATACTGAACATTAAATTGTGATACTTAGTCATATAATCCTTTGCAATTACATATTCCACAATAAAAGACTTTCAATTAAATTTTATTACGAGTCTAAAATTCAAAAACCACCCATCTTTACAACAGAAGCAGTCAGTAGCTAAGCTTTTTGAATAATTTTTCTCAGAAATTAAAAGCAAACTGGGAAAAATTGGCATTATTTTGTCAGTTTAGAATTACAACATTTGCCCACCAAATCCTGCACAATTGTAGATAAAAGCTCCTACAAGAGCAAACAGCGTGTCTCTTTTCTTTCCTATTGCTACAAAATATTGATGAAGTGCTCTATTGAGGTAGAGATCTCATTAATTATTTGATTTACAGAAAAAGAAGACAGAGGGAAATGAGTGCTGTGGCTAATGCCATGATGTACCATCTTGAGACTTAAGATCTTTTTAATGTATTCGGCAATGATGCAGCTGAAAGAGGAAAGAGGGAACTGAATGGATCCATTAATTTAATTGAAGTGAGCTCTGACAAGAGATAAAACATCTCAGGCTCTGCATCTCTTCAGGATGCATCAGCACTACAGTAAACAGTAAATGATCCACAGACGCAGAGGCAGACGCACGAACACACACACTCAAAGATAAAGGTATACATAGATTTTCACACATACACGCACACACACACACACGCTCTCTCTCTCACAGGTTTACGTAGATTCTAGAGACCTCAAGACCAGAGAACCCTTCCTTCATGCAGCTTCACAAAATATTCAGCCCAGAATCATAGAAGGGCCTGGACTGGAAGGGACCTTAAAGACCATCTCATTGCACTCCCCTGATGTGGGCAGGGACGCTTTCACTAGATCAGATTACTCAGAGCTCCATCCAACATGACCTTGAACACTATCAGGGATGGGGCATTCACAACTTCTCTGGGCAAGCTGTGCCAGCGCCTCACACCCTCACAGTAAAGAATTGTTCCTAATATCTTATCTAAACCTACTCTCTCTCTATTTGAAGTCATTCCCCCTTGTCCTGTCACTACATGCTCTTGTAAAAAGTCTTTCTTCATCTTTCTTGTAGGCTCCCTTCAGCTCCCTTCAGCTACTGGAAGGACACAATTAGGTCACCTACTACATCAAATGTACTCTCATGAACAACTCCTGGCTTAGATATAAGTGATTTAGACTTCTTACAGAAAAGATGCATTTGTTATTGTTTTTTGTAATTTTCACAGTCTTAGAGTTTCTTGAAAGATGAAGGAGAGAAGCAGACTTAATTGCTCCCTACAGAAATTCTGGTGCTACTTTCTTTTGGCTGTGTTACCCCTGTTCCCCCATATGGCGGAAAGAACTTGTTTTAAAAGAAAAATACGCCTTCTAATATGTAAGTTCTTCTTAGTGCTTTCCATGAGCATTCTCAGTTAATACCATAACAAATTTTTACTAATAATATGACACTATAACATTTCACCAATGTCATGGAATACCTGGGTTCATATCCCATAATTACTGTGATTATTAACATTGGGCTAATGCAGCAAGCCAGTCCTAAAGGGATATAAAATGACACCATTTTTCTGACCACAGTTTTAATAATGGCTTACTTCCTGAGGTCTGGGCTAATACCAGGAGAATTTAATAAGATCAGAAGATGAAATTTAAATACTGGTCCTGAACATTCTGAGTTTCTTGGGAAATTTTATAATGTCCTACATGATACTACTTATTAGTACTTAACATCGATATCTAAACTGGTTTACAGCCAGCGCAGCCGGGTCTGTGTAAACACCTCCCATCTGTGATGTGAACAAACAGAAACTTCTTTCGAAGAATGACGCAGGAATGGGACACCCTGTGAAGTTACAGCCCTGGGTAGTTCAAGGTTTTCCAAGTTACTTCACATCCCAACAGTCTTCCTGTAAGCTTAGTTGATTGAAAGAAAACAATTTCATGCAATGTTGAGAGCCAATTGTATTTATTATATTAACAGAGAATATAGGTTCCACTTATTGAACTACAGAAATTGTGTTCAAATAATAAAATTTACTTTTTCCTGCCCTATGAACATGCCCATGTGTTCCCTTATGCATTCTTTTGCCCAATGAATTTAAAGTAAAGCAAAATCACTCTTTTGTCTTTTAAATTAAGGTCGTGTTTGTGATCAAGAGTTTAAAACAATTCTTTACTAAATAAGGAAAAATAGGAAATATTTCAACAGTAAGTGGAAAATGAACATAGTTTCTTAAAGTAGGAGCTGCAAGTTCAGGGATTTTCAGGGAACTGGGGACAGTGAGGAATAGAATAGTTCTAGCAAGATTTTATAAATTCAGAGACTGCTTTGGGAGCTATACAGAGACGGATCCATATGTCTGGACTCAGCCAGTTAATATCCCAGACCAGACTGCTGGAGTGGCCATTTTAATATCTTTACATCTGCTTTTGCAGTAGCTGAAACTCTAATTACATTAAGCAAAGAGGCAGCACAACTCAGCACTGAAGAAAATTGTATCTAGCCCTATATTCCTGTCTGTGTCTAGCCATGCAAATCGGAGGACCTATTTCTTATCCAATGTCAAACATTCAAAGCTGTTTTGTTCTGTAGCTTATAAATATTAATTTCTGTCTATATCTTTATGTGTCCACATTCAATGACTTTCAGAACAAAAAAACAATTCGTAGTGAAACTTCTGCTTGGAAAAACACTGAACCTATGCCAGTATTTCAAGTAAGAGCCTTTGTCAATTCTGGCATTGGATTTGACTGTAGTATCAACAGGTATTTATTTTAAAACTATGTTTCAATATATAATGTGAGCTTGTTTATCTCTCATTTATCCCAAAGACATTGAAAATTACAAAATCCAATAAATCTAATATAGTATTCACCTTAAATGTTAGCTGGATTGCTGGCATTTAACCAATAGTGCATTTAAATTGTTTTAAAAAAAAAAAGATGCAAGGGAAACAATCTCTGTCTCGTTAAAGGAAGTCATTTGAGCTGATTATACAGAGTGCAATGATGCATTAATACATCACTGGATGTGAAATGTGTACAGTGTATCACATAATTCTTTATTTAGAGTTTATTAAACAAGCATTGACCTTCAGTCTTATCATACACAAAACTGTATCCTCATAGTTCGATAAAGTAGGTTGTCAAAGTAAATATTTACAGCAGCAAGTAGAATAAAATCAGGTTATTTTCACTAATGGTCTATAGTGATCATTTATTTTTTGAGCAGCTATATCCTTTCTGTCAAGAGGAAGCCCTCTTTGGCATTAGAGATCCCATCCAACGTGGATCCCTAAAAGCAGGCAACTGATTCAGGGCAGTATCCTGTAGCTATTAAAGTTGAATTCTCCAGGACAAGAATACAAAAAACCTTGATAACTTCATTTACCATGGCTCAGCTTTTCTGACTGATTGAGAAATGAACCAGCAAACACTGCCTGATGCTATGCTACTGAACATAAAAGAACACTACTTTCCTGGCACAAAGGAGAAGTGCATTCAGTTACACTCTCTCATCAGGTAACCAGTGGCATCAAATAACCATAGAATCTGCAGTATAACCAATCTCACAGGAAAAGAAAATGACAAATAAATCAATTACCTATAACTGAGTATCACTGTGATGTCATTTCTTGAAGGGAGGGCTTCACATAAAAAGCCACAATTGATAACTGTTGTGTTGAGTAAAGCTACTTACATATTTCTAGTATAAAACAGTGCTTCTTCTGACAAAAATTTTTGGTTTTGGTTAAAAATACAGTTTGGAAATTATTATCCAATATTATTATCCAAATTATTATCCAATATTATCAATGAACACACAAAAACTTCTATACAAAGATTATTCCTTTGAAAACCAGAGCAGTGAAAAGAGCAGTTTACCATGCGGTTTCGTATATGTATTTATTCCTGCTCTAGGTATTATATAAGATGTTATCAAAGCAGTTCTGGAGAGATACTGCATTTCTGCCATTTCTGTCAATCTGAATGTTTAGCAAGACATGCTTAGAGATGATATAGTAGGGGTATTATTTTGGCATCAGTGTTCTGAAAGCAAGGTCATTCAATTCAGAATCCAATGACGTATTTCAGCAAAAGAATGTGCATGCATGTATGTGTGTGTGACACCTTCTCCTTCTTCAAATTATAACCATGCTCATCAAATCATAACTATGCTCTTAGGTATCCAGAGACATGATCCCCAGCAGTGAAAGATGTCCCTAAAGACTAAAAAAAAAAAGAAAGGTGGAAGCTGGAGAAGCCTTCCTTATTACATGTTTAGAAAGGACTTCTTCTTTTAAGAACAGTAATTTTCTTATGTACAACATAATTGTCACTTACTTTAAAAAAATGAAAGAAGTAATAAACCCACCCTAAACTAAGAGAAGGACCATCCATCCAGTCCCTATTGAGCCACTGAAACAATGGCATTGTCAGGGGACAGCCAATATTACACCTGGTCATATTCGGGTGGTCTTCAATGTAAACAGGAACGTAGCACTCCAAATCAGACTGAGTCTGCAGTCACTCTGCATTTATTAGTGAGGGTACTCTGTGCTGTGTAGGAGCTTAGCAAACTCTGGTAATGCTGGCTTCTTGGGATAGCAATTTAAAAGGCTTTAGGTGTTGCCTCACATGAAATATGGTTCAAAACAGACGTGATAGAATAGATGGAGATACACGTCCTCTTAGGAGCACTACATGCCGTCATGACACGTCCAGAGATCCATCCCAACACACAGAGCTCAGCTTTCCTTGTGCATTCCTGAGCACACCAGATAACTTTTTGAGGGACTACAACAGCAGTTTACTTAGATACAATGTTGTTGTTCTGAAGACGCATATAAGCCAATTAAAATGGTGCATCAACAGTAACGTAAAGTATTCTGGAAAGTTCTGGGTTTTTTTCTTGTTTTAAAGCGGAATTTTGTCACTACCAAGACAAGGAAAATAATTTGTAGCTACAAGAATAATTTTCAGGGGAAGGTACCTTTTTATTTTCAACATGTAATAGCAGTGTGCTGTAGTCTATAATTAATGTCTTTTCTCAAACTTCTAATTTTATTTTATTTCATTTCAAAGTTCAGATCCCAGCCATGTAGGTTTTTTGGGGGGTTTTTGAGGGTTTTTTTGGTTTTTCAAAGAGACGGTTACTCAAACACATGTATATATTTTTTAAATAAAGAAGCTGGGGAAAAAAAACAATTAAAAGAAATAAAAAATAGCAACTTCTTGGCATAGCTGTAATTCACTAGTACACTGGAATAATAAATTGACATTTTCAGTCCTCTTTTTCCACTGAGTGGTTTAATAAAGAACCTTTTAGACTGCACCAGCTGCACTGTAATGGAATAAAATATATAGTGGCTTGACAAATTCACCTGATTTATAGTAAAACCTGTTCTTTTTCTCCAATACCATCCATATCTAGAAGGGGAAAAAAGCTGGTTCTGTTTCTCATTGCTGGTTTTCTACATTCTCTTAATTTCAATTTAAATTGTATGGCAGCAAGTTCTTCCATTTTCCCCATCTGCCCTTTATGTTCCCTCCACGAAATTTAGAGTTTGAATGGATTTTGTGCAGGACAATTCCCTAGAAAAATTTCCCTCTCCAGCCTCAGCGGAGATTAAGGGGAGGGTCAGAATAGAAACTATGTATCCTCTCCCAGGCCAGACAGTATAAGCGAAATTTTCCAGAGGGAGAGTGAGGTGTTCAACAAGAAAGAATTTCTATTGCTAGTTTAAGACAGGAGAAATGAAGGTCAAACTTTCATTTCAGAACACTGCCTTCTTCTCTGATCCAAAAGCAATTGGAAATGATGCCACAGAAACGTGTATTTCTGTGAGATTTTGCAAAGAGATATCTAATTAATACAGAAATAACTTCAGAATGTATATGGTGCAGTCTTTTGAAAACATGATACAAAAGCTATGTAAAGACATGATAAAACATGAAAATTACATATCAGTGATTCCTTTATTTTGTCACAGATTTCTAATTAAACAAATATTTTTAAGACTTGCTTTTCTCCCAGTTTTTGACTTGTAACATAATTCCATTAAAAATATATTCAATAAGAGGTATATTTCCCTGAAACACACAATCCCAAGATTTACTATTATTTTGTAACAGAAGTCTTGCATTTTCAAATCCCTTCTGAATCTGCAAGGGCTCAGAATTCTCTAAAATACCTTCTATGGCCACGGTAGGACTAAAGGGGAATAGAGACTAAGGAGACTGTGGGACATCCTAGAAATACATGTGGGATAGCAGCAGGCTTGTAGCCAAATGAGAGGGTCATCAGACTCCTGCAACACCAACAGTGGGTGCTACGGTCTTTGCAGCTATAGGCTATTTAACAGGGAAAAGCTGAAAGCAGCATAAACCACCTCCTGCCCTGGTGTGTCTTAAGCCTTGTTCAAAGAATCAATCCATTGCTATTCGGACAATGTTAAATGTCTTTAAAATTTATGTGTGAAGAGTGATTTATAGACTGTTGTTCTGGGTTTACTGAAGAATGCAAAGATGCAGCAGTGCTGCTGTGTGCTTAGCAGGGGTGCTGTTATGTGTCCATTTACTTCTTTATCCAGGTATTAGTTTAGGTGGGAAGGATTTCTTTCTCGTTCTTCTCATTCTCCCTATACACTCTGGCTCTGGCCTCTCAGAATCACTCTGTAGGATGAAAAATTTTGTTCATAATTATCAAGTTACTTTATAGTTAAACCATTGTGAGAAGGACTTCTAAATATTTACTGATTATCTTGTTACCTTAAAAATAATAAACAAATTCATTTGCTCTGATAGGTTCACATTTTGTGGGTTTTACTACATTAGAGACTGAAAAAAATGAAACTATCAACTAATTTTTATTTGAAATTATGGATGAAATCTGTTTTATTTGATGGAAATAAATATTCACTAGAGGTGGTCTGAACTGAAGCTGCTCAAACCTAAAGGAATATCATGGCATGTGGTCTATTAGCTGCATGAGGATGAAAGGCAGAACAGGCTCGTGGAGAAACAGGTAGAGGCCAATACTCTACAGCAGATCACAGTAAGCTTGTGTGTCTGCTTGAACAGCTAGTAAGCATCAGGTAAGAAGGTAACTTAAAAGTAATGATAAGAATAGCCAATACGGGTAATTACTTACAGTTGAAACACTGTATCCTCATGCCATACTTATTCAGTACTAACTTGTTTATATGTCTTGATTTGCTTTGCATGTGTGTGAAATTGGTATTTTTCTCTCAGATTTCCCAATAAAGGCATCAGTAGAGGAAAGAGCGGGGGAAAAAAAGAGAAACAGTATACTGTTATAATAAGTAATCTGTGCTATTTGGACTTGTCTTCTGTCACTGGATGTAAATTTGTAGCTAGTCCTCAGCCTTGCCAAGAAATAAAAAAATGTGCATTAAGTACTCAGAACAAAACCAGACCTGTGGCCATGTGAATCCATGAATATTCCAGTGAGCATTTGGGGTTAGGATTATTTTTTTGTTTGTTGTCAAGTTACTTTTTTATTACCCAAGAGGAGCTTATTAAGCTTGTATATTATTCTACTTTAACAACGATCACATCTTTTTTCCTTTGCCTCTAACTCTGTCATAACTTGTTGAAGCGTAGGGATTGCTCAGCCTGGAGAAAAGAAGGCTTTGGAGAGGATTAGGTCAGCCTTCCAGTAGCTGCAGGGGGCTTGCAAGAAGGCTAGAGAAGGACATTTCATGAGAGCATGCAGTGATGGGACAAAGGGGAATGGTCTTATGCATAGGTTTAGATATCAGGAAAACTTCTTTAATGTGAGGGTGGTGAAGCACTGGAGCAGGTTGCCCAGAGAAGTTGTGAAGGTACCATCCCTGGAAGTGTTCCAGACCAGGCTGGATGGGGCTCTGAGTAACTTGATCTAGTGGAAGGTTCACTGCCCATGGCAGGGGGGTTGAAACCAGATGATGTTTAAGAAAACCTCCATGACAAAACTTTCTATGATTCTATTGTTCTATGATAACTTCCTTCTCTGAAGGTAAAAAATGATAAATGCATTATGTTTCCACAGAATAATTTACAAGTATTTTGTCTTATTTACATATGTGTTAAAGTATATATTTGGATTGCCACTCTTTGTTCTTCTGCATATTCAGTAGTTATCTTTGTGTATTAGAGTTCTTTGGATTTCAGTTATAAAAGAGTCAAAGTGCTGTTTGAGCGACAAGCTCTAGCTGTACAAAGAATCTTAAAAAGTTCTCAACACTCTTAAAAAAAATCAATAAGGCACTGCTCACAGAATCACCAGTCGCTTTTGAAAATGGACTTACTTTTTCTTAAATAACCTACTAATTTCTCCTCTTTTCCAGAACTGTACATAGGTATTCATTTCTCTGTAAAGGATTTTTTCATGAATTATTGAGTTGGCATTGAGAGAGCTACAAACCCAGTCATGCTGTGGGTCCTTCTTCTTCTTATTTTTGCCACACTGGCCTATTTCCAAATAAGGGAACATTATTTGGCTGTCTTATGAAAGACTTTCTTACTTAGCTGGACCTGCTCTTGCACTGTTCTCTGACATTATGTAAAGCTCAGCTGTATTATCAGACACTTGGATCTCTTTTATTTCACTCGCACTTGCTGTCAGCCACTCTTTCTTGCCAAATATGGAGCCCAGCCCAAAACAAATCACTGTTCATGTTTTGGTTTCAAGTGCCCTGACCAGTGTGATTTCCAGTTCTCTTTAGTTTTGGCCAAATGCCAAGTGCACCAGCTTATTACAAACTCCTGAAAATCGAGGTTTGTAATGGAAGTGCTGACACAGCCCTAAATATTGGCAAGAACAACATAATTATAATTATGCAAGGAGAGATGAGCAAGAAGGACATGATTGTTGAACACAGGAAAAGAGCTGCTCTCATTAATCATCTCATACATTTGAGAAAATGACTTTGGAAAAGGAAAGGTTAAAATGCTGAAGTACTGAAAGAAGGTGAACAGAAGACCACAGTTCATCCCAGTGTTCCTATTATAGCATCCAGAGATAATGAGGAGATTAAATTTCTCTGAATAAGGACTGTGCTAAATATAATTGTTGTTCCCTTAGGGTCCAATATTAAGCACTGTAGCAAAATGAAACAGGAGAAATTGGAGCCAAACTCTGGGAGAAGCTGATACGGATACTCTGCTTCAGATATTTTTTTCCAGGCTGTGGCATGGTTTCTAATTTTACACCGGCTTTCAGCAAGCCATTATTTTATTAGAATTAGACTAGTCACAGGGTGTGACTAGTCCTTTCAACCTGTTAGAAAGAGCAGGAAATATGTAGCTAGATAGGCAGATGGACACAGGAGATTGAGTGTGTGTGCTTGTACATGCACACAGACAAACATACAAATTATTTCTTTGGTTGTTTGGATGTTTGTACATGGATTTTCAGGCACAAGCACATGAACTTAGTGTATGAAGACCTATAGTGGCTTCTGAACATCCTTTTATGTAGAAGTTCCAAATAAGAATCCCTCTCCCAAAATCTGAAATTTGTTACCTGCTGTACTTATAATAGCACAGGCTTTCTGCGTGAAGCTATGGGGAATCATCTTGCTATACTAAATCAAAAGCCTTGAAAAACAAAAGAAAGATAAAGAAAAATAACTTTTTTGAAACAAATAATAAGTCAGTCATTAAACAGTGGGAATTAAAATCCTCATTTTCTTCCCTTCTTCACAAATAATTTGTATATTAAGTGACTACAATTTCTTAAAAAAAATACTCAGATAAATACATACATAATATCTCTTACAGAAGAATAATAGATGAACAGATTTATAGGGTTTTTAGTAAATAAAATCAGAAAGCTACCAGAAAAGTTGGTGAGTGAGATTTCTAGTCCTGACTTAATGATTTGTTTGAGACATTCACATCTGTTGCAATGGCTAGATGGTTTGTTATGGTGCAATCCTGTGTGAAAATTATTAGGAAAACATTAGCTTTCCAGTTTGGACAAAAAATTAAGCTGAACCTGAGTTAACTGTTTGAAGACATTCTCTTTAACTGAAAGATATTTTGTATCTTGTTTCCATATGGCCCTGGCATCGGTGAACTGTATTTTCTGCTGAGTGGAGCCATAGTCATTGGCCTGAGATGGCAAGGCTGATAAAGCTGGATCTTTTCTCCTAGATGCTCACAGTGGTCTAGACTGATGGCTAGAACTGGAAAAGGTCACTGGATGTTAATACCATCTTACCTGTGAATGAATGGATGCTACTACTCAGCATATACATCCCTTTTTAACCATCTGTAAAGATGATGAATTAATATTTCATGTGAACATATTCTCATATGAAAAATAATTGAAATTATTAGATCTAATAATTTTAAAAAATGATTAAATTTTCTCCTAAGTTAAGCTCCTTACACACATAATATTTTAATGCAGTTTTACAAATACTAAAGGAGGACAGAATCTCCTTCATTTTCAAACACACCTCTAAAAAACATGCAGTAGTATCCAGCCCTATCATAAATAGGTGCCGTTCCCGGTGCAGTTGGTGGTCAATATGGTTCTCTATACTGGAGTTTAGTTTGACTCTTGAATCACTATATCTGTAGATTTTTAAAACATTCCTGTGTGTTAGTTTTATACCTGTTGGCAGATAGATTTCTTATGGCCCCATAGTCACAGGAGAGCTCTGGGATATTAAATAAAATTGGCAGGCAGAAGGAACGACTACACAATTGATAGACTGCAAAATCATTAAATAGTTGGTAACTTAGCTGTAGAATGAAAGGTACCAGCTGCTGAATGTGAAACTTAAAGAATCAGAGAATGAGAGTGAGAGTAGAGGCAGAAGTTCAAGACATTTACCTGACAAAGAATCCCTTGACTGCTGTCAGTGCGTTGCTGTGTCTTAAATTGAGAGATTTCATAGTTATTAGTTGCTTTAGACCTCCTGCAAGGAAAGGTATCTCAGAGGGTGCTGTGCACCACAAATTTTGAGGAGGTGTCTAGCTAGATGCCATGCACTGAAAAGGACAGAAAGAAATGTGTAAAAACATGAAAACAATGGAATAGGTTTAATTTCTTTCAACCAGTCTCATTGCACAGCATTGTAAAAGTTTGTATGCGATAGCATCAGGCTTTGGCCAGATGACTGAGCTGAGTACACAGAAAATATTTCCATTTATTGCAAGATACTTGATAGTCATGCCTCTGTAATTCTAGCTGTTGTCCTTACAAAGATACTCCAGATTTACTCATATGTGTATGACCTATAGTCTCTTTATTAATACTATTTAATGTTACAATGAAGTTAATGATCCCTCGAAGAATACTACATCAAAAATTGTCTCCTATGTTCATACAGACTGGGGAATGAGAGGCTGGAGAGCAGTGCCATGGAAAGGGCTCTGGGGGTCCTGGTCAGTGGCAAGTTGAACAGGAGCCAGCAGTGCCCTGGCAGCCAGGAGGGCCAACCCTGTCCTGGGGGGCATCAGGCACAGCATCGCCAGCCGGGCAAGGGAGGGGATTGTCCCCTCTGCTCTGCACTGGGGTGGCCTCACCTCGAGTGCTGGGGGCAGCTTTGGGCACCCCCATGTAAGCAGGTCATAAAGCTGTTAGAGAATGCCCACAGGAGGGCCATGGAGGTGTTGAAGGGTCTTGAGGGGACCAGCTTGGTCTGTTCAGCCTGGAGGAGACTGAAGAGAGACCACATTGCAGTTACAACTTCCTTGTGAGAGGATGTGGAGGGCAGGCACTGATCTCTTTCTCTGTAGTGACCAGTGACTGGACTTGAGGAAATGGCCTGAAGTTCTGTCAGGTTGGGTTAAGGCTGGATAATAGAAAAACCTTCTTCACCCAAAGGGTTCTGATTAGGCACTGGAACAGGCTCCCCAGGGAAGTGGTCACAGCACCAAACCTGACAGAGTTCAAGAAGTGTTGGGACAATGCTCCCTGGCACATGGTGTGACTCCTGGGGATGGGGCTGTGCAGGGCCAAGAGTGGAACTCAGTATTCCTTATGGGTCTCTTCCAACTCAGCTTATTCTATGATTCTTTGATTTTATGATTCCATTATTCCCTCCTAACCTCATTCACTATAGAACCAAGAAAATGCTCAAAAGAGGAGACAGATGAGAAAGATGAAGAATGAAGTTTATGTGAAAGCTGATCAGACGAGGTCTTTTGTTAGATGGTTAATTCTAGACTAAGTGAAATAAACATAAAAATTAAAACTAGAATGGCATGGAACTTCACCTTGTTATTCAACATGTCAGAAAAAAAATGGAAAATACTTAATCAGATGGTTTAAGATCCTGAATAGGATTTATGAGCATAGGGAAAAGGGCCTTTTGGAGACCAGTGACTGAGCTACCGCTTTTATCTGAGAGGGCTACAGTGCAGTAGGGTGGAAATGTGCTGCTGAAATTTGGGAGTTTGTCTTTTACCTACTGAGGATCACAGTGGTCACAGCACTAAGCGTAAGTTCAAGAAGCATTTTGACAACACTCTCAGGAGCATGATGTGATTCTTGGGGTGTTCTGTGCAGAGTCAGGAGTTGAACTCAATGATCCTAATGTGTTCCTTCCAATTCATCATATTGTATGATTCTATGAGCTTGTCCAGAAACTGGAATGTCATTTTCATGTACAGAATCCTGTCAGCCATGTTCAGAACATCCTTTCAAGGTAACAGTTTAGTCAAAAATAGGCAAATTGCAAGCATAAGGTGTTCAAAATAATAAAGCTAATTAACTTTGTTTGTGAGGGTCATAGAAAAGAATCTGAGAGGTAGAATATAAGACTTTGTTTTAAAGAAAATATATTCATTTGAACAAAATTTATGTTGCCTGTTGTGTTATTCAAAATGCATAGAAACAAGTTTTACTATGTCTTACTATTTTTACTGAGAGTAAGAGTAACTGCTATACTTTTTTATTGATCCACAACACGCTGACAAAACACAAAAAGGTACAATGTCTCCTCCCAGTCACAATTAACAAACGCTCAAAGAATGTGTGAAGCAGTTAAGTTACCTGTATCATTCAGATTAATAAAGATTAAGGCTGAGATCACAGACTGCTGTTCACACTGTTTCAGATGCTAAGGTCAACCAAGATCTGAACACTGAGAGGAAATATCTTGATTGTGACAAGTTTCCCAACAGATTACATTGTCTCACAAGAGATTTTCCAGGATTTATAGCTGCAATTTACTTTTTTTAAGCTAAACATCTCTGTTTTAAATATTTATATATCACTGAGAGAGCTTTCATTGTCATTTAATAAATATATATAGAATGAGCTTTATGTTAGAGATAGGCAGACAGACTTTCTGCGTTTAGGTGTATACACAGAATATTCCATGAATATGTGTTTAAAAGCAGGCGGTAATTACTTCATGCATAGAGTATATTATTTAATGTCTGTGGCCAAATTGTGATAGCTCTGTTTAGACTAAAAGGTCTCATACCCCATCAGTGGCAGTGAACAAATGACATCACAGTAGAATTGAATGCTATTCAGAAGTAATAAAACAAAAAAAAATTAGTTAGACTGTACGTGCACCCAAAGTATTTCTTCATATCTATGACGTTGATACAGATGATCATTTGTGACTAATGAAGGTTTTCTTCCTAATCACTTTGTGCCTTTTTTACTTATTTAAGAAACTGTGAGGTACTGATTCTACATTCAGTAGAATTCATACATTCAGTACATTCATGCATTCTACAATTGCAGAATACTGAAGCCGATGTAATAGCACTGTTTGTTTTCTAAAACATGTTTTCAAGGCTATTGTTTTTTGTTCCGTTTTCTACTGTGTTATTTGGTTAGAAACATTTTGCTCACTCTCAGTGTTGGTATCAGATAATCTTCACAGATATCAGCTTTGACAGAACTAAGTGAGAAATTTTTATATGTAAAGTTGTATTGTTCTCAACATTGCTAGCACAAGTATTTTCTATTAATATCAAGCATGTGGAAAAGCAAAATTTTCTCGCCTTCTTCACTGCATAGAACTTGCTGTTGAAAAAGGAGAAAAAAAATACTTTCTGCCTTACTTTCTCTTACTAATTTCCTGCCTCTTCTGCCTTCTCACTATTACAAAATTCTTGTGTGGACCTGAAATTTTTGCCTTCCTCTCAGGACTCCTGTTAATTATGCCAGATGAACATGATATTTATTACACATTCCAAAACTTTTTTCTGTTTTGTGTCCAATGTGGGACACACAACTCAGGAAGGATGATGAGTAGGTGGGTGGACATGCCTTCAGAAAAATATCTCTCAAATGAATGTAAATGTATTTGATACCAACTAGTTTAAGAAAGTTCCTTCTTAGGGAGGAATCCTATGAATCTAACTGCAAAAAGTATCAAGTTTCAGTTTGACAATGAAGCCATTGAATGAATAATGACAAATTCTAGCTATGAGTTTTAGAAAATACTGACTGTGGAGTACAAACTAAGGCATAAAAGATAGATATCTGTGGTGAACTGATAGAACTCTGGTGACAATTTTCCAGAAAGGTGTTTAGACAGGGTTTAAGTTATACTTGCTAAAAATTCTGAATTCTATACAGCTAACATTATCAGGAATTACATAAAAATATGGCTAGCAAATGCATAGAGAAATTCTATAATGGCGAATGGGAATTTTATACTGATTATAACAGCTAAAGGAAAAGAAATCTTTTGTGGAAAAAAAAATGCTTTGCAAACCTACTGAACTCCTCAGTCTAATTATAAAGTAAAACAGTACTAATGAATTTGCTCAACAAATTGACAATTTCATTTAGTTCTTGTCCCACAGTTTCAAAACAGCCTGACAAATCTAGAATTTGTTCCAAGGGAGGATGACTAGTTCATCAAAGGTCTGTGGCTGCTTCAAGATATGGAAAGGTTAAGAATAAAGCTCTTCAAGCTGGGAAAATACAGAACTGAGACAACAGCAGAGAGAACTATAGCCTCAAGGAAGGTGTCCAGGCTGTGCTTCTGTTTTCCATAAGAGGGAAACAGGGATACCTATTGATTTTGTCAGGCAAACAAGTTTAAAACAACAAGTTTAAAACAACAAGTTTTTCATGAACTGAAATGTTGTATCGCAGAACATATTAAAACAATCTGCATTTCATTCCAGAACTTTTCATAAAGGACTTAGAAAGTAATTAGAAAGTAATGGATGAACGGTCCATGAAAAAATCATAAATGTGATGACAGAAATTTAACCTGTGTTAGGAGAAACTGAGATGGTAATGAACTGCAGTATTTCGTTCTTTGCTTGCCCTCCTCTTGTTTTTCTTTCTTTATAATTCTCCATTGGTGGTGGACTCACTCAGGAGGCCACTATTAAGTCATATTTCTGTACATGGCTGTTTAATATACCCTTGAATCTGGTCCCAGTCTTTATTTTTTTTAAACAAAAAATAGCAATGGGAATTTAGTCTTGCCAAATCTTACTTCAGATGTGTTTTCGGATGGCGAGTGAATTCAATCTGTGGTAGAGGAATTAGCACTCTCTTGATTGCATTCCTATTAACATTTTAAGGTTTAATGACAGTCATCTTATCTCTCGCATAATTCTTGCCCACATTTATGCTTTTCTTTTCTTCTCCTAATCCACCTTATGGAGTAATGTGAATAAATTGCCATACGACTAGACATTTTTAGGCCTTTTTATCAGGTCATATCACCCTGGAGCACTTTCTACACAAACAATCTATTTCTTAAAAGCATTACTCCATGAAAAACTTATGTGTTTTTGGAACAATAGCATAAATTGTGAATGGGAAAGAAGGAGGTTAGAACTTTTAACTTTAACTATTTCATCATTATGTAGACATACGTATTAACCTTAAAATATTTTAAATTAAGTCTAAGAAGACACATGGCTGATGAGAATACATTATTTCTGTTTGAGTTTTCATCATAATACACCGCAGGTAGAAAGGAATTGCACTATTTTCTTATTTTTTAAGGAAATTTTGTGTGAGAGGGCATGTTCAAGTGCTAAATTCTGCTCTGAATCATAGTGATATACAACAATTCATTAAATATTTTCTCTGTATTCACATAGGAAAAATGCTGCAAATTAAAACTCGTTATTTGAATAAATCTCTGAAAGTACTATAAATTTAAAAATGCTTTTAAAATAAATTTTTTAAAGAGAAGTGTGCAATTATCCTCTTTTGGGAAATAAAAAGCCGTGATGAAAAAAGTGTTTGGAGGCCACTCTAAAACTGTAGAAAGAGATCTACACTTTGAATTATTTTTGTATTTTTTTATACTTTAGAAAATGACATTTGTAATTTTGCATTGTGTATGTCTCCTCCTCAAATATCTCAATTTACGACATTAGCCCAATGTGAAACTCAATATATTTGACTACTAAGTGTTTCTGCATTAAAAATAGAATAGTTTAAAGACGGTGATCAAATTTTGAAAAAAAAAAAACAAACAACAGGAAGCATATTCAAAACAGAGAATGTAATTCACGGGTTTTTTTAAGACCTTTCCTTTTTCTTGGAGAACTAAGGGAATACCCATCTTTTTCAGAACTCTTGCCTTTTCACAATTGTAGCTAGTACAACTTTATTCAAAGATCATTCAAAATTCAATTCAAATACATATACAGATTATTAAAATTGTGTAGAGATGTCAGCATTTATACCATATAAAATACGTAACCATTTTATGTAAATAACCCAACCAGGATGTTACAATTTCTGCTTTTGTTTTTGCTGCTCGTTAAATTTGTAAGAGTTTTCATACTATTTTTAAACAATTGTTTTATTTGTGGAACCTGTTTTCTCATTTTTACTAGATTTATTAAGGAGCAGATAGTTTATTAGAACAACATAAGACAAGCTCATGAACTTCTTTTGAGAAAAACATTGGGTAAACTTGATATAACCTTAAAAAAAAGGGAGAAAGGAAACAGTTCATATGAACAACATCTTCTATGATACATTTGCCAATCTCTAAACACTTGGTAGTTATACTGTGAATGTTTATTTACATAAAATCTTATGTATGGCTTACCATCATTAATCTGTGTTCCTGCAATCAACCCAAACATATTTAGTTGACTGGCTCATGCAGGCAAATAGAGTGTCTACAGGTTAAGGCTTGAAATAAAATAATTTATTCTAATCACATTTGAAAGATTGTTAGTTTTGCTAGGAAAGAAAGATCTCATCCTAGCTAATCCTGAATTATTATACTAATTTCTCTGTCTTTTCTCAGCACCATATCAGACTTCCCTTGGCTTTGAAATAACTTCAGGTTTTGTTTATGTCTTCCTGACAGGACCCTCATCTTTCTTTAGATGCCCAGTACATGGACTTTGTCGAGTTAAGCTGATGACATGACCTCACTGGCCAGAAATTCATCACTAAAGAAAAGGAAATGTTTTCACCTGGAAATGTTCTCACCTAGGGAAGAGCAAGGTCTAGTCTCAGAAAATTTGCTTTTATTATTTATAGAGGAAAAAAACCTGTCAAAGTAGAACAGTCTTTTAAAGATGTTATAGTAGCTATGCATCAATGGGACCTTTTTACACATATTGTTTACATATTGAATCCTTATCTTCTAGTTCCAAACCTATTCTTACTTACAAAAAAAGCAGCACATTAAAACTCCACTTCTTTTTTTCTTGCCCTTGTATGAATTGTCAGCCCATTAGCTTTCTAATGGATTGACACTTTTAATTCAAAAATATAAGTTTAGAGGATGGTGTTCCAAATGGTAAGGACAGAAATATCTCTCTGTATTTGTAAGGTATCACTTTTTGCAACTGCAACTTACTTTTAAATCAACTAAAATGGTCACCAGCATGTTCCTTTCATGTAAGGAAGTGCACTTCCATGCTTTCTTCATATATTTAACAGTTGGTTTCTAATCTTTTTCTTAGGTTGATACAATTACCTCAATGACTAACGTTACCACAGTATATTTGCAGGACCTGATTTCTGTCACTGGCTTGTCATTGGCTCTCCGTTCCTGAAAACCGATGGATGTATCTTTTCCAGTCTCACAAAGATTTTTCATTTAGTCACCAAAGCTGACCACAATTGTATTCCTCCTGGACTGAATCTTAGACCTTATCTGTGAGAAATATTGAAACATGAAGGCTTGTAGTTTAAAATGGTCGATTTATAGAGGTGTTTCTGCTAGTATTTGGGTGACTCAGTCCTAGCTACTTATCCAAGACACTTTATACCTTTATGTGGTCTTAATAGAAGTGAAGGTGTAGGTTTTCTTCTTGTCAGCAGACAGGTAAAGTTTTCTGAACCCCAAGGATTCAAGTCTTTTCTGACAAAATTTTTTTCAAAGCCAATTAGAATTTTCTTTCATTATTCATTTCTTTTTACTGTGTACAAGGTGTTTTGGACCAGGCCATGCTGGTCAATTATCATGCCACTAAAAAGGGTGCCTAAGTGCCTGTAAGATGACATTTAATATTGTTTTCACTAGAGTTAACACTATGAGAAGGGAATAGCTTTACGTTTGTCACTGACTCCTTGATGTACAGTGGACTTGTGGTCAGGCTAACAACACAAGTCTGTACTGGTTCCAGGGAAGAAGAAGACACTGGATTCTCCTCACATTGAGTAGGACAGTGATTATCTTGGTCATTTACCTGAATTAAACATATAGACCATGAAAAATAAATCAAGAAAATATCCCAAACAAACCAAGGTAACATGGGAAAAAACTCCAATAAATAGTCAATTTGCTATGAAAGAAGAGAGAAATCTTGGGAAGGTATGGGGAAACACTTGTATAATTCTAATCCTCTGTAACCTTGTGTGTGTTTTTCAACAGGGATTGTAGTATTGAGGAAATGGGGCAAGACAAGAGGACAGAAGATCAAATGAGAACTTATCTCAGATTTTTAAAAAAATAACTGACTGGTAAATTGGAAGTTGCGAGCAGACTGGAAACACTTGAGACCCCGGAAACAGGTTAGTCATTTGTTCATTCTGAATTAATTTGGGCTTTTGGTCAGTGATGCTAGTTAAGGAGTAATAGAAGACCTGCTTATATTTATTAATTTTTCATGAACTGCTTTGCCTAAAGGAAAAACAAAGAGTGGATGCAGACATGCAGCCCTGGGGTTTTTTTATGTCTGTGTAGTATATGGAAGCACCACTGATAATTTTAAGTTAGATAATTAGGCTATGATCTTAGTATGTCACAGAATTTGCAATACTTTTGCTGTTACTTAGTGCTTTCTGCAGACTTCTATTCTTATTTTATGAAGAGACAAAAAAGGTGGAAAAAAGGCTTTTACTTAAAATAAATTAATATGATGGACTGGAATACACAGCATTTGCTTGCCTATTTTTGATGTTGTTTTTTTATTTCTTAGAAATAGCTGCACTTTTAAGCTCATTAAGGTTTCAAATTCCCATTTGAATGCTGTCACTTAGAGCTCTAATGATTGTGAATTGTATCCTTTTAAAACCTCTACCTCTTAACTTTAAGATTTGGCTTCCAAGGAACAAGTTTCATTGTAAAACATAATGAAAATGTAGGAGCATGAGATCTGTCCAACGTAAACAACAATGCACTTATGCTCCATTGGTTTGCTTTCATTGTAACTCTGCGTATAAGCTGCCCACACTACCAACTTCCCAAAGAGGCACCTTGCCTTGGTCAAGAAGCCACCTTACTCCTGAACAGGGTCCTTCTCCCTTTGATTACCTTTACAGGAATGTCAGAAACATGTTTTTCTGGGATGGCAAATTAGTCTGCTGAGGTACAGGAAGAATGGAGGTAAAAGAAAAAAATATGTCCTTAATGTATATTGCTCTTAGGTGAGTATGTATCACATTGGATCGCTTCTGTCTTCTCAGCATGCTTCAGCTAGTAGGCTGCCACAGTCTGAGATGAAAGTGGCAGTGTATGATTAAATGGGCTCAGATTAAAAAACACTCTTGGTAACAAGTACATTTGATGTTAATGACGCACTCAATCTTCCTGCTCCATGGCCAGCATGACACAGCCAAGGAGAGAAGGCTGGGAGCAAACACGGTGGCCCCAGCCGATGGCTGCAGGCTGCGGGGCTTCCCCATCCCATCGGTATGCCATGCACACTCCAGGAACCCTCACACACCCAGAAGCCTCGGCACTTATAGGATTGGGTGGACAATACCCGGTTCAGGTTGGTTTAAATCACACAGCCCCTGCTGTTTTGGCTCTTACTGGATGGGCATGCACAGCTTGACTTTCTGTAAGGTTGGACACGTTAGGTCTTAATTGAGGGCGTCTGCATTATTTTGAATGCATATTTGCTGCAGACAATTAAGTGGAAAACACCCTTCTGTCTTTCAATCCCAGCCTGGGATCAGTAACAGGACATGATTATAGCTCCAAACATCTGTAGCTTCTGTGGGGAAACCCAGTAAGTAAGTATGGTGGATGTTGTTGGTACTGATTTATTACATCTTGTGTATAAAATCCCACTCAGAATGCTACAGCTAGCAAGGAAATTAAACCACAGTCGATAGTGAAAGCATCTATTCCGTAACATACACTGGAGTTGTAAAATATTGTTGAGGAACCTACTGAATATTGTGAATTTTAATAATGGGAAACAATGTACGAGATTGATTATGAGACAATGATTAGTTGCTGCTTGTAGAGTCTCATTATGAGGATCATTGTTTTATTGATTAATAAAAATTGCATACTCTGCCAGCCGTGCAATTAAGGTAATAATTAGAAAGGTGTTCTAAAAAATAACCACTCCTGATAAATTTATCTTTTTTTTTTTTTTTTTTTTTTAATAAAACGGCAGCACTAAGAAAAAGCAACAGTTTCCTTTGTGTTTTTTGCATGTTTTTCAGCTTTCTTTTTAGTGTGAAAAATAGGAGAAAACAGTAGTAAAAATGTTTGAACTGATGTCTGGCCAAATTTAGAGCAAATATTATTCTAATATATGTTGCAAGATATTTTATAGCTTTAGGTATGCAACTGAAATCCCTACCTTTTTTATCAATGGCAGTCGTGAAGGTGCACCAGTCACTGTATCACAGGAGGTCAAATTTACCTAGACGACATAAATATTCTCGCCTTGTGAATGCATAGAAATGAACATTGTGGTCTGAATACAAGCTGCCTGTAGTGGGGTTTTTTTGGTCCTTTCCATGAAGAAATTATAATTTTGCCCTTTTGATAGAGGAAGAAAGAAGACAAATATTGTTACTGAATTGGCTCTCCAGACAGTGGCACAAACCTGACTGTTTGATCAACCTGGATGTTTATTTAGGAAGTCTCATTGGAGCAGCAGCTTTAATCATGCCTAACAGGTAGAAGGATCAATGCTAGGACTAGCTCCTGGAAATAAACTAGGAAAAAACTTCAGCAGATGTAGTAAGCTAAGACAGTATCATTTCCAGGAGGACGTATGAGAGGACATAGATTCAGTTTCAGATTGTACACTAGCATATTGTATTTCTCAATTTCAGTTGCTTTATATACTGAGTCCCATATTTCAAGGGTTTAAATAGTCAGCTAGTGTAAACGATGACTGCAAAATCTCTAGCACAATATGTGGCCTCTAGGTATTTGCATGCAATGAAAAATAATAGGATAAAAGAAAAAATGTTCAAAGTATGAACAACTCTTGATGTACAAGAAACACTGATGTGTTTGAGGTTTTATAAATGAAAACTAAGTTCTAGGTAGCTTTGTTGGAAGTATTGAGCAATTACCATTATGGATAAGACTTCATAATCTCTTTGAAACTCTTGTTCTATAGATTTATAGTCTGTGGGACTCAGTTCTCATCTACATTTAGTTGCCCTTGTGTATAACATTTTGCATGAGCCAGTTGTTTAACTCCTGTTGCAGTCAGGGAACCCTGACTAGTATAGTTAATGGACTTCAGTAGGGTCAGAAAACCAAAAAGGAAATAGTTCGCTGAACTTCACAGAGCAGATAAATCCCTTGAAATGAATAGTACTTGAGACCATACATTATTTCCCTGCTGTGGCCAAGAGTTTGTTGGCAATCTTGAAATTCCTGAGGTTCATGCTTACTCTGCCTTATGCTACATATAATAATAAACAAGCTTCTCAGGAAGATTTTTGGCACAGTTTTTCTTCATACCAATATTTTACAAAATGTCAAAGAATGAATGGAAAATAGAACCAGATATTTGGAGCTCCTGGGAAGCTCAATCAAGTAACTTTTCCTTTAGAGATTTTAAGCTATTTTAAAGTTATCACTGGGCAAGAAATATTAATGAATATTATTTCAGTAAAGCCAAACACACGAAGCTATGAGTCGGGAACTAAGTTCAGACTAGGTTTAATCATGAATATTAAATGGCATTTTTTTCCCCTTCTGTATACCTTCATGATAATACCAAAATATAAGCAATGACAACAGCAATTCTTATCAGTATTTTATTAGCAAATAAAAGATCAAAAACAATACCTTTCCTTTAGTTTTAACTATTGACTCCCTGAATTATTTTCCCAACATTGTGGGTTTTGTTCAAACTATGCATGTAACATTGAACTACTCAGAGGGACAATTGCTTATGAATGTTTTGAGTTCTGAAGGAAATTAATGCCTTGTAAGTCTTAGGAATTCATCAGAAATCATCCCCTATTTCTTGTTTTAACAGGTCTTGAAGTTCTGTGCTTGAGAATAACAGATCTCATTTTCAAAGGGCCAAAAGAGTAAAAGAATCAGACCTAAGTCTCATATGTGTGTGAACAAATCTTGAAAATTACAAGTTCCAAGCATTGGAGAAAAAAAACCCCAAAACCCAAAGAACACACAAACAAACAAAACAAAACAAAAAAAAAGCCCCCCAAAACCCCCCAAAAAACCAAACTAAAAAACAAAAGGAAAAATTATTAAAAGAAAATGAAAAGTTTAGGATATGAGATTAGAATATTTGTAATCAATTAATGTAAATTCATAGCCAGATGCATAGTATGTGTAACATGAATTTAGCTGTATGTTGTATACTCTCCATTCAGGTTTGAGAAAGTTCGATAGTCTAGCTCTATTTTTCAAGGTGTTTAAGTTACTTGAACGATATATATTTTTTTTCAATAGCTGTTATTACCCAGAGAGAATTTAAATGCTTGTTCTTGGTGAACACAGTTTTTCTATTTTCAAGACTAAAATTCATCATGTGACTCTGGGTGAATTGTTTGACATTCATGTACCCCAGTAGGCTGAAAACCACCTGAAAACTCTGCCAGCTCTGCAATTTCAGAACCAGATGAATTAATATATTTGACCATAAAAATAGTAATCGTATGAACTAGCCTAACTGGAAAGGGTTTTGGACAGCACCACTTTGGAAAAAAAAGATTCGTTTGAGGTTTTGAACTTTCATAGCCTAAAATGTCAGAAAATGATTGTTATGCATAATAGAAAAAAATCCCAATGTATTCAAGTTGGCCAGTGCATTACTGTGATTTTTAAAGGATATTTATCCATTACAACTTCGTCATCAAATATTGCCTGTGGCCTATGGTTATCATCACTGTGCATTTTCATTTCAATTTTAAAAAAAGCCACTTTCTTTTTGTCTTCCCTGATTAACATTTTGAAGCTCTGTAATTTTCTTGCTGCTCACAGAAACAAAGCATCCAGGCTCACTGAGAAACCCTTTTCTACAAGCTATAAATATTTGCTATTTGTAAAACCTCATTGAAGGATTTAGTTATTAAAAAACTAAAGGAAGAAAATTACTAATAATGATTGGTTTGGGCTAATGAGATGTTTTTATGCAAATGTATGAACCTTAAATATGACCTGGAAACAAAAGACTGCTTAACAGTTACTATTAAGCTATACATTAGGAGATCAATTAAAGAGAATTTCTTTCTAATGATCAAGCTGTACAAGAGTTGCTATGGAAACCTGGAAGGAGAAAGCCCTAGAATACCAATTTGCAATTTTAAGAACATAAAGTATTAGAGGTCTGCTAGTGGCTGGCTGGCAAGTCATATACCAAAGTTGAAAACTGTCTCTAAAAACTCTCTCAAAAAAGAAAAGTAAAGGAATGGAGCCATACTATTCATGTCCAAGAATGACTTATGAACAAACTGAAATTGAATACTGTATCTGAAGGGGTAGTTATGAATACATCATTCTAAAGTGGACTATCAGAGGGAGCCAGAAATTTCGGTTGCTCCATGGAAGTCCGTTCATGATAGTCTAGGCAGGAGAACAGACACTTGGGACAGACACAATGGTTGAAGGGTTATCAGTACTCTTGGGTTTTTCAACATGCTTTTGGCATTTTTCTATTTTTAAAAAACATATTGTGAACAGTTGCAAGATAGGAGACCCAAAAGATGTACTGAAGTGAGGGTAGGAGAACACGAGGGCCAAATAATTTCATTTAGAAAATTGATTGCATTTATTTTTCAACATAAATTATTTTTATTTTAAAAAACGAAATAAAAATGCCAAGTTTCAGAGACAAAAGATTTTTTAAAAAATCAGATCAGATACTTCTGTTTTCCTTTAATATATTGGGCAAGTAAAAATTAAGACTATATTTCACAACTTCTACTTTAAGATACTGCAACAGCAAGAAAACTATTTAATTTTTCACACTGACTTCAGTGGCAAGACAGTGAAATCTTTCCACACTAGGCTTGTATTTGAAAAGTAAAAGATCTTTTGTTAGGCACATACAGTTCTAAATGTTTAATAAGAAGATGGAAGCCTACTGTTTCTAGCCTTGACCTTAAGGCTATGTCTACACTGAATTTTAAGAGGCTGAAGGAGGCTGTGCTCGTGTCTACATTGAGTGGACACAGCAGCACGATCAAAATGGAGCTTAGTGAAATCTAGAACTCTAGAACTGAAACACAGCCCTTAGTTGCCCCTGCTATTTGACTCAAAGATCAGTTGCTTAGTGAATGGGAAGGCCACGCCATGTCACACTCCAAAATTTCCGTTTACCCACATATTCACGCAAAGTGACTGCCAGGTCATTAAACATTGCCTTCTGCAAAAGTAGCTACGACTTATGGATGGTGGCAGTGCTAGAAGACAGACCACAGATATGCTCTGCACCATGACGTGGATCTCTTGGTCCTCACAAGAGAATAAACAGTCTGATTTTGTTTCTATTATGACCCTAGTTTGTCACTGAAAAACTGAAATAAAAATATATCCACAAGCATATAATTACAGAGCTGAGGGTGGACTCAACCTCCATTTCATTTTTTCAGTACCAGGAGAAGGGAAATAATTGGTGTATTTCACAGACATTTTCTGAAATGTAAAAAGTTTGACTATCCCAAGTGAAAACTTTTCTTAACTAATCTATAAACAATCTCAAGAGATGCATTGTTGATCCTACTGGTCAATGACTGCCTTTTTACAGTTCAGAATTATGTGATAACTTTAAAACATATAGACTTCTTAAATAGTGCCTCTACCAGTTTAAAGCTGCTACCTGGGATAATGTAATGGCATGTTAGAAGTGACAACTATATTGCTATTAAATATTTCCTTTATAAAAGAATGACTTATATTTTTGTTTGGAATCCAGAAGCATAACATAGGTATCCCAGTCTTCAGAAATACTGCATTGAGCTATGGAAAATTTCATGTAGAACAAAGGCTTCAGATTCAGCTTATATCCTCCTACATTCTGTTTAGGTATATGTAATTCAGAGAAATGACATTAAGTTTCTATCTAAACAATGTTTTTCAATGATACTTAATATAAAAATATATATAATAGAAAAGAAAAATATTGTTATCAGAATTTCTAAGGACTAGATGATTAATACAAAACTTTTAGGAGAGATATGTTATTCAGTAGATTATAATGGTTGCATTTATTCCTCTCTTTTCACATGTCTGAAGGAGACCACGCAATACATAATCTTGAAAGTGGTATTTACAGTGACATACATTTCTTCCTGAACTCCTTTTATACTATACTCACAATTTCTTCTTTCAACAGAATTGATTTCTTCATACCTACAACCACCAGAATTACTCTGTGATGCTATGACAAATGTTATATTTATTATAGTTGAGTGTACACTAGCACAGACATCCCTATGCACAGGTAGAAAGATTGTTTATTAGATAGCATATGGAAAAGAGTCATAGACTGGCCTCTTTCAATGCAGTTTCCCCCAGATTTAGGAGGCTGATAACTTAACCCAGTGAATCTGTAAAATCTGGCTAATTGTCAGAGCAAGTTCATGTCTTGAATACTCCCTACCACCTATCTCAGCAGAAATATGAGTTTCTTATATTTTTATATTTATGAGAGTTATCTACTGAGATTAAGGGGCATGATTGAATTTATTTTTCATTAAGTATTGCATAATGACTGACAATATTGACAAGAAACAGGGAGTGCAAGTGCTAATGTACATTGACTATGAAAAAAAAGGATAAATTAATGTGCAAGATTAACTCCTTGTGGAGCTTAGCTACAACTAAAACAGCATTACTGTAAATAGGAGAAATGCTGTAAGTGCAGGATCTTGTTTGCCTGTGAATTGTTATGACTTGGTGATATGTTTCTTCAGTGACACTGCAAAGAAGCCTTGGAGCATGTGCCAATATACGTCACTAGATCTGCTCAGTAGTGATACCCAGAACTCCGAAATAAGTGAAAAAGTCCACATAAATGTGGTTATGGTATAAATACTTCTCATAGCTCTGCGTAGCTCCAAGGCACAAAGAGCAGAGGGAGGAGATTAGGCCATCGCTCCACACTCCAGCACCTCACGGAGGCACAGCTGCCTGGTGGAGCAACTTGTGCTCTCCTCAAAGGATCACAGTGGGAAGCTTTGCCTAAGTGACTGAATTTAGTCATTAGCTGCAGTGTCAGCTGTGGAGCTGATGAGGAATTTTCCAGGCAATCATATTTCAAAAAACCCATCAAATCATCAAAACAGAAACTTCCCTGTAAAAAACCCCTGCTCTTTGACAGTTTTCTGATGTAAAAATGAAAGTGAAAAAACCCATTCTTGATATTGAATTCCATTTTCTAAACAATGTATGTTATTATTATATCAAAATGACTTTTTGTTGAAAATGTTAGATATCATTTAAAAATGTTTAGTCTCTTCCAAATATTGACAAAAGTTTTTGACTATTTTTTAACTTCAACTCTTTATAACTGCTTTATACATGTGACCCTGGTTTTCAGAAATTAAAACTTTAAAATGATAGAAAAAAACCTTTCCATCACAATTGTAGTGAACTGCCAATTCCCGGCCATCTCTTCTTAAGGGACTTGACAATCTAAACCAATTTTATTCAAATTTTTCAGTTAAACAAAAAAGTTCTACGTCTGCATTATTCTCTTATGCAGGGCTTTTTTACTAGCAGTGAACTTGACCCATAATTCTGGCCTTTCATTATTACCCAAGGAAGAGCAGCTCTCACTTTTAAAGGTGCTAGTCTGAAGAATACCTTAGTCTCTAATTTACCACCAATTTATGGACTAAAAGAAGCTATCTGCACCTGAAAAATCTAGGCTCAAATCTTGATCAACAGGATAATTATTTTTACTGGTATTTATCTCAGAGGTTTTTTTCTCCTGCTCATTAACAAATTAAAACAGAAGAACCCCAAAAGTGCCATAATAAATGTCTTATAGCAAGAGTTGTAATGACTGTGAACTAGAAGCAGTGACTGTAGTAAACTCTCTTTTCTAAAATTTCTTAGCTATCATACTCCTAACCTGTCCACTGACTCTGCACTCAAAAGTAATACTACTAATAAATCTCTAAGAACAGACAAGTGATTAACATAATACTTACTTTAGTAATTGAGACATCTTGTTACTTGAGCCAGACTGTGGTAAATTAGTTCTTTTATCTTTTTTTCTATGGTAACCATACTGTGATATGAAAGGTTAAAAAATCATTGAAAAAAAAAGGCCTATGTTAAGTAACAGAGATGGGATTCACAATACATGAAGCATAAAGAAATGGAAAAAATTGTTTGACTTCACTTTTTTCCCCCAAATATTTTTAAAGCCAATAATGAACGCTATGTATTTCGTATTTACTGAAAATTATTCCTTCTGAGACTCAAGCTGTCAATCATGATTTCTGTTTAGTAGAGGTGGTACAATGCAGTCAGTGTTATAGCTTGACATTTTTTTCCAAATGTGGAAATGTCATATTTAATGACACAACAAAGCCAGAAGTGCTGAATGAGTTGAAGTAAGAAATGACGCATTCAGTTGATTAATTAAAGGGTAGACTAAATGTGTCTATATAAAATCATACCTTTTAATGGTTCTGTCTTTGACATTCTGAACACAAGCTTGCGTGCCAGCTTTGTCTGAGAAGAGAAACCTGGGAAGGGCAGATTGTTTGCAGTCATAGCAAACCCAAAGTTTTACATGGTCCATTTCTCCTGCTGGCTTTTCCCCCCCCACCTCAGTTTCAGCAGGTCAGGGTGCCGATTCAATAATCACTGGTGTTTTGAATTAGTGTCCTGATGTCATTTATTTAAAGACTAGGCAATATTTTCCCTCATAGCCTGCTCTTCTCTCAATATATTTCTTAGCCATAGCATCCTCCTAAGAAGGGAAAAAGATGAAACATGTTTGATACTTGTCAAAGGCAGAAAGAACTTGCCAAGGAGATGCTGTGTGCACTTGCTGGAACTTTTAGTGGCTTTGGGAGGAAAGAGTGTAACCTGATCCAGGGTAAACACAATAATGATAACAGTTTTGCAGTGGCTACTGGCGCTAAGGTATTGATTCTGTATTACCAGGACTGTTTGAAGTAGGCTATGAGCATTCAGGAAGGAAAAAAACCCCAGCAATTATTGACAGCTTTCACCAGGCATACAATGTGTGGTGGCAAAGACATGAAGAAGTGGTCTCTCTCTGTTATTTGGGTGTCAGACAGTAACCTGACACAGGAGCCAGTACTGCTGCCTTTATTTAATGGCCTTCAAATTTCATGAAATGTGAGAAATAATTGACAATCTGTGTAAGCCTAAAAAAAAAATACTCTTTTCATACATATTTCCATTGTCTTTTTCCTACAAAACTAATACAAAATTCAGCCTTTGCAATAACTGCATCCCATGAGAAGTGGCACAAACCATTTTAATGCCTTTTGAGAGAAAGTTTTGTTCGAAAAGATGCTGTCAAGGGTCTCTTCCAAGACTAAATTATATTCAAGATAACTCTCTTTTCCAGAGTTCATCTTATAGAGAAGCATAGGAGTTCTGAAAGGGATTAGGATACTTGACTTGTTTATGTTAATAAAGTTCTTTTTACTGCTTCTAGTATAAATTTTACTGTCAAGCATACACCTATAATTTTACATTTCTTGGAAAATGTTTTGTCAGGAGATCTTGAGATTTTATTTATGGACTACTTTCCACAGAGGAGTTAAATCTAACTGATATGCCCTGCCTTTCAGGATGCCATTAACTCTGTGACACTTCACAGCCTTTGTTAATCAAAATTGTTTTAGCTTACTTTTAGTAAAACAGAGGCAAATACAGCCTTCCTTGTCAGTACAAGCTCAAGGTATGCAGATTTACAGTCTTGTGATGAAGCTGGTTTGGAAACTTCATATATTTAGAAATTTCGTATCTTTAAATTTCTGCTTTACTTTTCCCAGTATATTCCAGGTATTGTCCCTTAGTCAGACTTGGAGGTTTTTGTTTATGTCTATTAATTTCAAAATGCAATTACTGAAACAGAAAAGTTGTACTTAGTTTTATTTTCACTATCTTCTATTCTGCTTCCAAAATAATAGCACCTAAAATAGCAAATCTCCATTAAATATGAAATTGTAGGAGTTAATTTAAATTTGTTACTCCGGAAGCATAATCTTGCTACTGTGGAAAATATTGCATTACCTCCATGCTTTCCGGACTGTCAGCTAGCTGTGCCTTGACAGCATGTTTGCCGATGTCCAGACACCTAAACTGCATTCTGGCAACACTCATATCTCTGTTCTATTCCAGACAAAGCCCCCAGAGAGAATATCTTTTACTAGACAACCACGTCTTATAGAGAGAATCTGTGCAATCCTTTGACAATTTATATTCCAATAAGTCAACAGAAATTAGATGGTTTCCAAAATTAAATATCTCCATTTCTTGAATCATATGTAGATACTCATGAACCAGGAAAGGTAGATGACTATGATTCTAGATGGCATTCTGCATAGAGCTTGTATCTGACTTCAGTGGATGTTAATATACGAGAATAAGGTAGAAACAAGCTAAATAAGTACCTTGCTTAAATAAACGCTCCTCAGTGTTTACAGACCTGCAAGAAATGGAATTTCATTCAACCCAACAAGCTTTGGGCATTTTTCAAAGCTAGGTCTGACTTCTGCATTCAAATATTCATGCTTTGTTTCAAATTGTATTCAGTCTATGCTCTTGGACTATATAGCTTATTATAGCATTAAAGCTCACAAATTAGATTTACAGACATACTGAGTCTACACTACAGACACCAACTACACAGGATTATAAGGTTACGAAATAGGCTTGTAGCTACTAAGAGAACTCCTTCCTTAATAAACATAAACAAATTGCACAAAATGCTATTACTAATGGTCAATCTAAATGAGGGCAAAGCCAGCATCTAGGGACGGGAAAGAGGAACCTTTTACTTTTTCACTCTGTCAGAAGCCAATTACATGCTTTTAGATCCCGCTGAAATCTCTCTTGTTATCTGTCATCTCACCTGCATCACTTTTTGTTTCCCTTTTATCCAAATGTACAGCAATTCCAGCATTCAGGCTCTTCTCCTTCCAACTTTCTTTAACTGATGCTGCTGCTTCCTCCCAGTGGAACCTCACCAGCCTCCTGACTCTGGTCTCAGCCTGCTGTTTAAATAGTCTCCTTTCCAAAGCCATAGCTAGAGAGGTTTTCCTTGTCTTTCATAAATATGCAGTTATGGAAAATAGGACTGCTTTGCTTCCCTGTTTAGAAGAGAAAAATATACTTTTTGTTCTTCCCAGTTGAGATGAGGAGTCACAGACAAGATAAATATACATTTAAGTAAGCATAAATGCATAATGCTATTTTTTCCAATGCAAATAATCTGCTACTATTCAGAGAACAACTGCCATTTTCAGTAGTTCCTGTGCCTGCAGTTCCAAATGCTGCCAATCCCAGGGTGGCTCCTGTCAGCTCCAGGGTGTGGTCACTCTCCCCCAGGGTCACAGGGCCTTTTTTGCAGAACTGCTGCCCAGGCAGGGCATGTACAGACTGCCCGCCTGCCTGAGGCTCTGATTTCCCAGAAGCAGCACTTGGCATTTCTCCATGCTGAACTGCACAAGGCCCATTCCAGCAGCATGACCCAGTTCCTCTGGATGGCAGCCCTGCTCTCCAGTAGTGACCAGTGTTCCCGGTTTGGTGTCACAAGCCAGCATGAGAAGAAAGAGTTCCTTCCCCACTCCCTGGCCATCAGGGAAGATGTTAAACAAGACGTGTAGTGGTATGGACACCATGTCTTACCAGGCTCTAGGCAGCATACAACCCATTTGCTGAGACTCCCTGAGACCAGCCATCCAGTCAGCTTTTTGTCTAGCCGATGGCTTTCCATTCCCACTGTGGCATTCTAACTTACATAAAATATCGTGGAAGCTAAGCGTCAAAAGCCTGGTTGTGGTCAATGTAGGTGATCTCCTCTAGTCTTTCCTTGCCCCTAAATCTAGTCATTTATCATAGAAAGCAATCAGTTCATTCAGACATGATTTAGCCTTGCTAAATTCATTGTTACTTCCAAAACACGTCTTCCCTGAGTGTTCAGAAATGTTATTCTGATGTTCGTCCTCCCTGAGTCTTATAGTCTCTTGCAGTAGATGCCGAGATTGTCAACACAGGTCTCCAAGCCAACATGACTGCCGAAACTCAGACTCGTTCTTTTCAAAAAAAGCATCAGTTTCAAAAGGATGAATGACAGCCTTTCAATGGACATTACAGGTTCTCAACACCTGAAAAACTGAGTTATCAGAGACTTTTCTATGTCTATGCACAGTGCTTCCAGACAAGCTGGGAACTAAACCCTTTTTGGGACTCATTTGGGAACGATCTCTTTGGGATTCCTCTTCACCATTATAGGGCAGTCATTTCTCTCTGCACCATAATGCATGGATTTATGTTTTGCAACAAGTTGCTAAAATGCTTATGCATCCAGATGTAACAAAAAGAGGTGTGAAACAAAGGCATGTGTTCAGTGTCATCAATCAAATAGAATATAATCTGTCAGTAAACATAAATTGGAAGGCATCTCAATTAATAAAAGGCAAGTACAGCCAGAGCCAGCTCTTTTGAGAGGCTAATTAACCAAGAGCTGGCTGTGCTAAACAGGTTACCAAAGACTGTCCTGAGCATTCTCTGTCTCCTACTATATGTCAGAACTAATATCCTCTGGACTATGGTTTCATCACAGGCACTGGGTCTCCACACCAGCAGCCAGGCACCAGCAACCTATATGTGCTGTTGCCTGTATGAGAGCCAGAAGCACATTTTCAGGTTTCTTCCATAGGGCCAAGTATGAACATTTGATACCTGTTACTTACAGCTGGAAGAATATCAATGAGATATTTATTAACAATGGATTGTTGACATCTCTTCATTCCTTTTGCTGTGAACTCCATGTTCTGAGGCATTTTCTGAGACCATCAGTTTTCAAGAGTCGATAAAACTCAATTTTCATGTAAGACTTTATTACTTACAGTAGCAGAAAAAAATTGGTAGATGAGAATATTTTTTACGAGCAATTTAAAAAGAAGTTTAATACTTTTGTTCAAGTCTGGATTTGAAATCTGTGCTTATAGGTATAAAAGTCAGATCTGAGACTGACCTGAACCTTTCTGGTTAGTGAGGGAACTGAACCGTTCCAGATTCATGGCACAGGTTAAAGGGCTGGTACCAAAAGACAGTGGCAGAATAAATGTCAGAGAAACAACCACATATTGAGAAGTATTTGATAGATGTTAGTATAATAATTTAGTAGATAGTCTGAAGGATAACAGAAAATCAACTTAGCTGTTTTACAGAACAATCATGTGTGACATTTTCATAGAACCACAGAATCAGTCAGGCTGGAAAACCTCTGAGATTGTCTCCAACCTACGACAAAACACCAGCATGCCAACCAGACCATGGCACTGCCACATCCAGCCTTTTGTTAAAGACCTGCAGAGATAGTGACTCGACCAGCTCCCCAGACAGTCCATTCCAATGTCTAATCACCCTTTCTGTGAAGAAATTCTTCCTGGTGTCCAACCTAACCCTTCTCTGGTACAGCTTAAGACTCTGCCTTCTCATCCTGTCACTGCTTGCCTTCTTTCCATATAAAATGAGATTCACAGAATCCCAAAGGCTTCATTTAGGTAAGAGAGAAAAATGAGATCAAACGGAAACAAATTGATGAAGAAATTAGACCTTGACTTGTAAAAGGAGATATTCTGTGAAATTTAGTCCAAACTTTAAATTAAAGCCAAGCCTTTCAAATAATTCTGAAGTCAGTCCCCAAACCGCCAGACTCTAGAAACATTTCCAATTTAAAAACAAACCACAGGAATAAGACTTGGAGAATATTGATTGCATCAACACTGTACACTCAACAGCCATCAATATAAATTCTCATTCTTTAGAGAACAAGCTTTTTGCTAACAGAAAGGGATAAGGAAGACACACTTTACAAGCTTATTGACGTATTTTTCCTGTGCAAAGTCTTTGTTTAAAATATGCCTGAAACATCCACTACTAACCAGTATCAAAAAATCTGGCATTATCTTATTAAATGAATATATGCAGTGACAGTTAATAACTGCTGTATGAGCTCAACACACTGGCAAGTTTCACTGATCATGGACATGCCAAATGATATTGGTATTTGTCAAATACTGTGTCAAACAGCATCTCAGATGAAGAGAGAAAGACAACTGTATGCTTTGAGATAGAAAACGGTTCCTTTATCTGCTGTAATATTATGGTTGCACAGTCATTTATTAGTAAAAGCTGTGAAGGTGAAATCACTGAGGCATGAACGTGGCTGTACAGCAAAAACAGGTCTGCATGGTAGCAATCAGCGCTGCACACAAAGCGCAGGGTAGGAAAGGCAGCACAGCAGCAGCAAAACTGTTTAACGTAACACTGACTCAGGCTGTAGGAGACAGGGTCTGGAGACGTGGCAGGTAAAATGGGACACAGCAAGCAGGGAAGGCTGTGGAAGTGCTGACTGCTGAGCATCTGGTAGTTATTTAATACTCCAAGATAGATGTCCAAAGATCTAAGAATCTAGGTACTTTAAAGAAAAGTAGATAGAAAGCATATAATCTGAAGCCATTCCAAATTGAAAATTGTGATTGTAAAAGGGACGATTAAAATACATAAAGCAACCCTAGACTATAAATTGGCCATGCTGTAAAATGCAATAGGAAATGGTATATATTTTAAAGTTCAGCTCTCAAAAAATGAGCTGTAGAGAAGTCCCTTCTGAACTTACCTGTAATTTTTTGGTAAGTTTTCTTTTGGCAGCGGGTGTGAAGATAGGTGCAGGACTTGGGGATTTTTTTAGGTGTGGTGTTTTGAAGAAAATATGCTTTTAACTCAGTAGATATCTGGCATCTACACTGTAATATTCTATATTAACAGCAAAGACAATTATTTTGGTGAATTTAGGAGAAATTTATCCATAATGGTTGCATAGCTGCCTTAAACCAGGACAGACGAGGAAGAAAAATGAATGTCTTAACACAACACAGGAATTATCAAGTAAAATGATCATGTATAATTTGGTTATGGATATTTTTCATATTTAGTTTGTTTTGGTGCAGCACCTTCCAAATTAACTATTTTCTTTCAGTTTCTTTCTTTGCTCTCTGAAGCTAAGATTTCAATGTCTACAGCTGCACATATTATTTTCAACGAAAGTTTACTATATGAATATTAAAGTGTAATTTTTTCCCAAGACAAAACAAGATTATAATTTCTGTAAATCTTATAGTGTTTTTTTTATACTGACCTCTGCAACTAGTGGCAAAGTATTTAATGATTTATATTTATTTTGTCAATAAGCAGGGTAAACTTCTCCCAGTCGTGCTTCATTTCTTAGAAGGTGCCCAACTTCCAGCAACTCTCTTTGTGCATGCGAAGTCTATTGAAGGCTTTATGTTTACATGAAAGTGAACAATTTACATATTTATTGCCTGTGATTTGTGTGCTAGCTGAACCATCAGCAATGTTCATAGAATGCTATGTGAACTGGAAGGGGAGTGATTCATGTGGCTCTGAATGAAACCAAAAGGGCAAAGAACAAGTACATGTATAAAGAGATTAGCAGCTGAATATTGTTCTGAAGAGGAAAGAATGAGTATGTATGCAGAAACAATATCAGTGAAACAGTGTATTTCAAAGTCTATCTATCATATTTCTAAGGTTCTTATCACAATGCCACCTAATTACCATATATATCAAATCATTTATCTCCTTGGATTTCATCTCTTTGTGATTCTACAATTTCTCTTCATACAGAGTTCCTGATTCGAACAGAAGTCATTTAATTTTTAAAGATATGGTTAATATCAGCATCCTTCTTTTATCAGGAAATGGTGTTTCAACTGTGTTAGTTAGCTACACAGTGGTATACAGTCCCAAATAAATAGAAAAAAGTAGCAATTACATCATATACTTATCTACTTACATCATCTCACTTATGTAATCATATTTACTGATTTAATCTCATTGAAGGAAGTCACAGAGATTTCTACGCATTTGTAGAATTCAATTCACAGGTGCAGTAGGCTGTCAGACTTTTGTATGTTGAGTCTTTGAATGTAGAGAAATGAAAACAGGACAGTTCAGTAAATGAACTTCAGTATACAACCTAAGGTAACTTGCATCTACCCCTTATTTATAACATCGTCAAGTAGGAGTAAGGCATACTGATAATTTGCTTTTGAGTGGATAAGAGAATGTGACAAATATGAGTTACAGCTGTTGGCATTTTTTCTTCTGTTGTATATCTTTCCTTTATGTTGATGACCCGTAGGCATGGGGTTTTTATCAATAGCAGAATTCTTTCATTTCCTCTGAAGCATTTGCACTGGTCTCTGCTGGGGTCAGAAGCCTGGACCAGGTAGATTTCAAATTTTATATCATACGTAATTGTTGTTTGCAATAAAAAGAATTAACTTTTTCACATGAAATGCATGGTTTAAGTTAGTGCTGTTAGATGTAGAAGAGAGAATTTGCAGAACTCTTTTGTGTTAGGTATGCCAAATAGGTGTGTTGATACTCTGCGTTAGGATGTTGAGTGTGATTTTTGTAAGGGCTTCAATTCTGACTTTTTTCTCCTTTTGTTGTCACTACAAACAAACTTTTGACATCAAAGCTAGTGTAGGTTTGAGATTTTTTTTCCATGACATGAAATGGAGTTTTCTTCTGATCAAAAGACACCAGAGCTTGTTTGAAGGCAAACATTTAATGCAATGCTTCAAGCCTTGCACCCAGTAGGAAGAAGAAAGTGGAAATTTCTTCAGGATAGCAATACAAGCTGTCTCACGTGCAGGTAGAAGATGGGAGCTGTCTTGGTGTGAAGTTTTCTTAACTACCCTGACTGCTGGTGCACATGTGGACACTAAACACTTGCCCATATGAAACTCATTTGTCCTGTATATTACACACAATGCAATCGACACATCATAAATGTTATCACCCTATGTGATAACCGCTTTATATATTTACTGATCCCTGTTCCTCCTTTACAGGATGGATTTGTTTCAGATAACTCTCCTTTGTGCCACTTGCAGCACTGACAAAGTGCATACACAATGTGCACCGTCAATTCTTGTTAAAAGTTCATTCATTTTACCAGATTGATAATGATTGTACTTTATCATTTGGCACAAAAGACTTGTATTTAAAAAGTATATTGGCTTACTGGGCACTCATTTATAAAAATTACATTGTTAGAAGTCCTGCTGGTGACTTCACCATGGCAGACTCCTTTGAAGTGCAGACTTTCTTTTAGCATGTTTGCACTTTTAAACGGACGTATCACCAGCCTCTGCTTACACTTTGCTTCACGTATCTCCGGGGGCTGGTAGTCATGGTGGCAAATATTAGCACTAATAAGCTGGCAGGCTGCAGATGTGTGCATGGGGTGGGAGGGGGGGGGGGGTGGTGGTGATGGTGGTGGAGTATGTTTGATAATTTTCTTACTGTCTGCTCTTAATTAAGGGGCTAAATTCTGCTGTCTTCACTGTTATGGTCTATAACCAAGCAGCACTGTAAAATTATTGAAAAATTTCCCAAACAGGTAAAATGTGCATCTGGAGCAGAAGCGGAAGGGTGACAAGTTTGCCTCAGATATTTCTTTTGCTCTAGAAAACATTTCAATCTGACTGTGGAATATCAGGTGCAGATTAATTATATTGGCTAAATTCTTTAAATTTGTTATAGTGTGTCATAAATGTGACGTGTGTTAGCTATTTACCCCTGTCTCATTAGCAGTATCTGAGAACATTTAAGGCATTTCTGGAAGGTGTTATTTAACTTCCTTCAGAACTGGGAGATTTGAGTAACTAGAGGTTAATCTCTATATTTTAAAATATTTGGAGTATGACTTCAGGTGCAGAAGCAGATCAGATTCAGATGTCATGGTGCAGACTTCCTAAACAAGTTGAACAAAAAAGGTAATTTCATAGAAACTGGGCAGTGCTCTCTTTCCAAATCTGGGGGGGAAAAAAATCATGGGAATTTAATCTGAAATCATGCTTATGTTATGCCTGAGCAAATATTCTTGAGGAACAGGACTGACTGCATTGAATAAAGAATTTCTTGAGCATGGCTTTGCTGCTTCCAGACCTGATATATTCAGGGACAGCTGTCAGTCTCTTCAGCACTATAAATTCCTCAGCTGCAAATTTTGCATGCAGTGTAAATATTTTTCATTCAGACCTTTAAGATGCAAGCAGACTCTCACCTCCTAATTGTCTGTATGCTTAACTCCATCTCTTCAAAAATTTCACCCTGAGTCATCTTGCTCACGATCAAATAAAAGGTGGAAGAGGAACATAAATGCAAGTCTCTTAAGGTAACCCACTAGGATGTTAACTACCGCTATTCTTTGTAGACTTGATAAAAGAGTGAGAAAAGAAGATATTCAGATTTTAGACAGAAAATATTAAAAATATTTTGATTTATCTAAACAGCTTCTGGGTTGTCTTCTTATTCTGAAGGGTCATGTCATTATATTGTCACCCACTATCATGCTATGAGGATAATTCTCCAGCCGAGAATTCCCAAATAAAACTCTTGTGTGGGAGTCAGTGATACATAAGGTTGTATAATAGACCTCTATAAGCTTGGCTTGGAACTGCATTGTAATCTTTGATAAACACATTTTTCTCCAGTCATAACTATGTCTAATATTACATGTTTCAAAAATTCTTAATTTTCATAGGCAGTTTGGTTGATTTTAACAAAAAATAAAATCACAAAGATTTATTCCAGAGGAAAAATTTAAATTAAATTTGAGCAGTGAAAAAAAATATTCTGAGAAGGCATTTCAAGGAAACAAGTATAATTAATTATCCTTGGAACATGGAGTGCAGCTCTGCACTCAAAAGTATTCTATGAAAACTGAATACAATAATAATTTTAAAAGCAAGTGTGGCAGAAAAAAGTCCCCATTAGTCTGTAAATTCTATTTTATGGGAGGATGTTTCAAAATCCTTTCATCTTGATTTTGCTTATCACTATATGTTGCAGGTCTGTAATGTGCCAGGGTATTTTTAGGGCTGTTTAGTAATATTTATCCAATCTGTCTCTTTTTTGGCTGCTCTTGCCAGTGTTCCCTTCTCGTTAGTTTAATATCTGTTTATTTGTCTTCCCCTCTATAAGTTACATAATTTCACCCGGCCACACAGCAGTTAGTGCATCTGCTTTTGTCTTTGAAGACCTCTGTTCAGATAGACCACACTATTTCACTACAATATAGTCTGTACAATAAAAAAACTATCACTATATTTCCTAATTAAGGCAACAATTATGGAGGTATTTCTAAATTTTGCAGACTTAATATGTACTTTTCAATTTATTGCAATTTTATTTCCCAAATGAAGCCCAATAAATTAGGAAGAAAATAAAGATTTACAAATATTTTTATTCCATAGACAGCTGATACATATTCCTCTTGAGCTAAGAAAGTATTATTATTCCTATTTTACAATTAAGAAAATCAAAACAGGAAGGAGATATGTAATGTCCAAGAAATTCTAAGGAAAAGGCACAGATCACAGGCACTAATGGCTTCCAATTATCTATTTGTTTTTCTAGACAGTTGTGGAGACAAAGTGTTGGAGACATAGGAGGATACTTTAGGATCATTGAATTCATAATCTTGAAGAACATGGGCTTGGCAAAGTCAGAACCCTGAACTTTAGAGCAGTAAAATTCCATCTGTTTAGAGAACCAGTGGGTGAGATTCCCTGAGAAACTATGCTTAAGCACAGTGAGGCTGGCCAGAGCTGTCATCTTCATTTTTCTTAGAGTACAAGAGCTCTCCATCCTAGTTTGCAGGAGAACGAGTAAGGCAGGTCAGACAATGGCACGGCTGTGGAAACACCTGCTCCTCACATTGAGGAGTAAGAAGGAGATACACAGCCAGTGGTAGCAGGAAAACATCTGCTGGGAAGAATACAGGGATAAGGTTTAGACGCATAGAGCTAGGGTCAGGAAAGCTGAGGGACAGATGGAATTGTACATGATTTGAGAAGGGATATGAAGAGTAATGAGAAGGTTTTCTATAAGCACATAGGTCAGAAAAGACAGGCCAAGGAGAGTGTAAACCCCACCCCCCTGCCTTCCCTTCCTTCCCAATAAAACAAAAGGAAGATCAGGTAACAAATACAGAGATGGCTGAGATATTCAATAATTTCTTAACCTTGGTCTTTACTGTCAGTCTGACTTCCCAGGTCTCTCAAGTCCCTGAACCTGTAGGTAGGGGTGGGGGAGCAAAGTCCCTCTCATTGTAAGTAAAGTGCAGGTTCAGCACAACCTGAAGAAACTCAGTAGCCACACATGTATCTATGGGCTCTCTCAAGGTGGATTTCAGGGTCCTGAAAGAACTGGCCAATGTTGTTTCCGAGTCACTCTGTACAGTATTTGAAAATTCGTGGTCCTCAGGTGAGGATCCCAGTGACTGGGGAAAAGGAAACATGAGTCCTGTTTTTAAAAAAAGGGTAGAAAAGAAGACCTGGGCAACCACACACCTGTCACATTCACCTCTGTGTCTGGGTAGGTCATGGAGCAGATCCTTATGGAAACAATGTCAAGGCACATGCAAGACTGGGAGGTTATCTGAGGCAACCAGCGTGGTTTCACCAAGGGCAGTTTGTGCCTGACCAAGCTGGTGGCCTTCTGTAGATGGAGTGACTGCAACAAYAGACAAGGGAAGGTCACCTGATGTCATCTCCCTAAACTACCGTAGAAAGTTTCCAACAGGGTCCCACATGACACCATTATTACCAAATTGGAGAGACATGGATTTGAATCACAGACTGTTCTGTGGATAAGGGTGGACTGTTCTGTCTGGATGGACACAGCCAGAGAGTTGTGGTCCATGGCTCCATGTCCAGGTGGAGGCTGGTGACGAGTGGTGTCCCTCAGGGCTCTGCCTTGGGACCGGTGCCTGTCAATACCTTTATCAGCGACATGGACAGTGGGATAAAGTGCACCCTCAGCAGGTTTGCAGATGACACGTAGGTGAGTGGTGCAGTTGACACARGAGAAGGATGGGATGCCATCCAGGKGTTCCTGGTCAAACTTGAGAAGTGGGCCCACAAGAAACCTTGTGAAGTTCATCCTGTCTAAGTGCAAAGTGCTGCACCTGGGCCAGGGCAGTCCCAGCCATGAGCACAGACTGGGAGAAGATGTTACTGAGAGAAGCCCTGTGGAGCAGGATGTGGGGATGCTGTTGGAAGAGAGGCTGGACATGGACCAACAATGTGCACTCACAGCCCTGAGGTTTAGCTGCATCCTGGGCTGCGTCAAAAGAGGATTGGCCAGCAGGTCGAGGAAGCTGAACATGTCTCCCAGGTTCCTTGCCATTTAAACTTATCTTCATTTTTTTGTGGCACCATAATAAACCGTATGGGAAAAAAAAATAAAAGGCACCTCCCAATTGCCACTCTATGGGTAAAAAATCACAGTACTTATATGACAGTGATGAGTATGAAGAGAATAAAATAATTTCCCCCTAAAAGGATACTGCTCCTGAGAGCACCTTAACTCAGGCCTTAGGCCAGAAAGTAGAACATTCTGGATGGGTACACAGAGCAACATAGTAGCAACAGCTGCCTGTAAAAACCCAGGCCAAGATGTGAACAGAACAGATAACAAATCTAGAAAAACAGATATCAAAGTACTAAGGAAGAAAACTAATTGCTGGTGCTCATAAATAATAAAGCCTTTGCATTGTACCCTTATCTTTCAAGATTCCTGGATATTGAAATGACTAGGGTATTTGCAAATGCTAGAAACAAATGAGGAAAATATGCCCCCAGACAAGTACAAATCCATTGCATACATCTTGACAAACCATTAGCAAAAAGATGGAGATAGTGTAGTCCTATGTTTTCATTACTTTTTATACCTAACATCATCCATCAAATAAATAATTTGAGCATGAAAAGTCAAATCAATAAACTAGTGATCTCAGCTTTTTTGATTCACATTCTTATATTACATCATCTATAAAGCCTCTCTTAGTACAGCTTGTAGTACAGATGTCTGAATTTGAAGAAATTGGGGAGAATATCTGTTGAAGTGATAAACAGCTATTGGTTCATATATCTACATTAAGTGATCTTGATAAGTGAGCTTTCCACTTGGACTAGTACAATCATTCAGTACCAAGGAGTATGTGCATTACCTCATCAAATCTTTTGGCTTGTCCCAATATCATGTTAATTCAGATTCAAGACCATTCTGCATTCCATTTGTGATTCTACTTTCATGCCACCTTCCCCGCTCTTGCTTAGGAATGCATGCCTACTTAGAAAAAGAGTTAATATCAGCCTAATTTCACAGCTGCACTGCATATAAATTAAAAAAAAAAAAAAAAGTTTTGTCACATGGGTTTATGTTTTCTTTAGCCAAAGGGAAGAGTTATTACCTGAAAATTAGGGGAAAATAAAAGGCCAAAGTAATGTAGCAGTGGAAAAGGAAATAACATATGGATTGTCTTTCTGGTTTTTTTTTGCTATAGCTTCCCGCACTATATTGTAGTCCTCTAAATATAAACCTATAAACACTATATAAACCTTAAGCCATAGAAACAGACATCTAACCTAGATAATGTCTTATATAAATATCGAGTGTACAGTGAAGCCTAAAATGTTTGTCTAGAAGAAGACAATGCATTTGCAAGGTGAGTTGCAAAGTCTGATTGTTAGGTGATTGCTTTGTGATAAAGAACAAAGATGAGCATTGTCACAGTATTCTATTCAAATTCATTCATGAAATGCTTTCAAAAGCTGTTCAAAGTGAGAGTGAAAACCAGCGTGATAGGATACATTGGAGCACACATTACATGCAGAACTTAGGTTCCCAAACTTGTCCTGAAAACAAACAGGAGTCTGTCTGGTCAAAAGGTAGAGAAAGGTAAACTGTATTAAAAATAATACGCCTAATGCTCAAATTCATAACCTCATCTCGGGGAGCTTCCAAAATGCCACGCTAAAATTAGAATAATTTTTTACTGTGCATACCATAACTTCTATTTTTTTTTGTGCGACAAGGTTAAAGAGCTGGAACTGGGAGGATAAGAAAATAGATATCATCCAAGTTCTTCGTCCCATCTTAGTATGTGTGTGGATCCCAAATTTATTTGACTCAGACTACTCAGTGCTGTGAATCTCAATAATATCTAAATATTCTTAAGGCAATATGTTTATATCTAAATTTTGTTTATCTTTAACATGTGAAAGAGCTAAGAATACAGGCATCTTCTAGAGACAAAAGATACTTCAGCAGTTACAACACTTCCAAACCATTATAATAAAATACAGTACCTTGACTCATGCAGAAGGTATGTGTAAAATTGTATGATAAGGAATAGATTTATTTGGCCAGGAACAGAGAAGAAAAGTCAGAGTGGAACATCCTGTTTGTGGTATTTTTATACATAGTCAGTATGTACTGTTTCTCTGGACTTTAATGTACACACTAACACACATTTTTTATAGTGATCACTCTCCTGAAACGCAAATAACACATTCTGCTAAGTCTTTCAATAGGCTGCTGATTGTGTCATTATTTCACTCTTTGGGGGAAAAAAGTTAATAAAAGATAAGGTGCTTTTGAAGAAGGTGAGATTACATTATTTAAAAATTATACATTTTATAAGATAAGGTTTAAACACATGTCAGGAGAAGTCAACATTGTGTTATGAATGGTAGTGATTGTGTTATCTGTAAACTTTGAAGCTTTACATACTGATGTGAACAATTGACTTCGTTGTTTTGTCATTACCACCAGCATTCCTCTTTCAGAGCGGCTGAGCTGACTGCTGTTTGCGTAGCAAGAAGTAAGGAAAGTTTGTTTATCCTCTGATATTTCATTGACTGTTTAGCCTGTGTGGATAGTAATTTTTCACCTTCCTGTCTGCTGGATCTTTCTTTTGCCTATATTGTAAAATTGACTGGATAGCTAACTCCTTCACCTGAATCATTAATTTGAAATAAAATTTTACTTAAATTGTCAAGAGCAGTTCCCAAAATAACACAATATGTTAAAGGTTACAGACATTGCTACTACCATTTTAATCTCATTTCTTTTTTCTACTATGTTGGAGGACAACACATAGTAAATATTTGGCTATCAGATCAATGTCTAGTGCCTAAAACACAAGAAGAAGTTTTTTTTAATTGCTATATAGATTTTGCCTGAAAGTGATAGGTATTTTTGTGATGTATTCTATGAACTGCAGTGTTTTGAGGGGATGAACAAATTAAAGACTGCACCATATTCTCTTAGTGTTTTTGAAAAAGTATATCAGAAAACATGCGAAAACCATTTTCGCTTCTTCGTTTTTCTCTTCTCCAGGCTTAACCTTCATGCATCATTACTCAATGAATGGAAAGAAAAATTAGTCCTATTCAATCCCGTTTCAAGTCAAAGTTTAGACAAGAAGAGAAGAGCAGAAGTGGGGAAATCTTTGGCTAAAATTGTGCCAAACCAATAGCAAGAAGTCTTATGACCCAGAGATACGTTGCATGCTCCTTCCAAAGAAATTAATGAGGTTTCTTTTGTGCACTTGGACTATCAGTGGATATTTTTTGAGGTTTTTTTTTTTTCCCTTTTAATCTTGTTTTCTCAAGTTTAAATTGTTACAATGTAGACGGCAAAGAATTTTTTTCTGGAGATATTTAAATTTATAACTATTTAACTGCAGATTTTACATCCTAAGTGCTCAGTTCTCAAAATTTAAACTAGATTTTATTGTTAACAGTGAAGAATATTCAGAAAAACATGCTGACAAATGTTCCTTTATAAAAATCCTGTGGATTTAATGTATTCATTGCCAGAAAAATACAGATCGCTGGCTTTTCTGTAATGAGAACATTGAGACTTAGTAAGCCAAGTAAGGCCTCCACATGAAATCCACCACCATGCTATTTTGTTGTCCATAGGACGTAATAACAAAATGTATTTTTTACTGTAATAGCACAAGGGCGCTTTTTTTCTGGTCAAAATTAAAATACAACAGGAAAACAAGGTAGAAGTTTCCCCTGCCTGCCACAGGACTAGTTCAACATTTTTCAAGAGCACTGAATTTATATGATACAGCAAACACATAAATTCAAGCGCATGAAAGAGAGAAAGGGCAAGCAAATAATTTCAGTATTTTCACATAAATTAACTTTTGAATGGACTAAAATGATGAAAAAGTGTCACCAGCATTTTGACATTATTTGTATGACATTGTTCGATCTACTGCTGTTAATTTGATTTGAATTCAAACAATTTATAGCAATAGATTATTTGTACTTTTAAGAAAACAGAATTGTCTCCCCTCCTCGAGAAGGTATAAAGATAGTATTCTATTCCAAAAATATATTATATGAAAGTAATAGTTCCTGTAGTCACAAATATTTTAAGTATTTTTCTGTATTTGATAAAAATGTGGCACTTATAAGAAGTCACATAGGTTGTCTTTAAAAGAAGAAGGAAAACCCAAATTTAAAAAGTCATAAGAGGTCATAAGAGCAACCTGATCCCACATTAATGTTAGAATGTATTTACAGGTATCCATGCCAGTGAGTTCAGAATTACCAGCAAGTTTTATTTAAAGGAAGTGTTTGTTTCTGCAGGAATAGTGCCTACCTGTGTTGTTACTGTATTTGTTTTGTCCTGTTTTTCTTTGATAGGAAATTTATGATTATATGTACCAGAAGGAAAAGATGTAAGTGGGCAGGTTTGACATTACATGTAACCCCCGTGTCAAAGTGTGCAGCTTGCAGAGTAGGAACTTAGGAAACTTGGAGGACTTCTGCCAAATTCAGTCGTGTGGCTTGTAAGAAAGGATTTTTAAAGGGGGATTTTTTAAAATCAGAACGTAAAGACTTGGTTTTCATGGTAGTTCTGACAGTCTTGGCACACTGTAGAGGCAAGGTGAAATAAGGTAATTCTGCTCTTTATTGCAGCGACAGTCTCCCTTAGAATTAAATGCTGATTTAGTTCACAAGTGATTGGATGACGAGGACAATTAGGAAAAAGCAAAAGGCAGCAGTGAGGGTTGATCAGGATTAAGTAATATTGCTATGTGAGAATGTCAGTGTTTTCCCATTTCTTTTCTTAAAATGGACTTTGTAGAAAAATTTCTCTTACAGCCTACTCAAATAGTTTATAACAGTGTCAAATAACTAAGACCCTTGTCTCCACTTTCCTTTCTGAACAGGTGATATTTTTTTAGTTCCTAAATGCTTCTTTCTTCTATTTTGTACTACTGAATTTCATTTTCTGTTGCTCATGTTTGTCCTGTAAGATTCCCATCCTCTCTTTAGCGATGCCTCTCCGTTCTCTCTCTGTCATCAGCATGTGCCCAGCGTTTGTGCAACTGAAATTAGTAACGATATAAAGATGAGAGCCATTCAAAGATCATTCCATGAGGGAATCCTCTAGCAGACCAGTAACAACTTCATCAACGCACGCTGTCTTCTTCCATTATAATTTGCTCTTTTTCCTCAAAGAACTTATTAACTCACCTTATAATTCATGTACTAATCCATTACTTCCCTGTATGACCTCAAAAACTCCCACACAACACTATGTCAAATATTTTATTGAAGTCCAGATTAAAATTATTGTATTTCCTCTGTTTAGAGTAATTTATCTTATCAAATAAGTATACTTAGCTGTTTTGGCACAGCTGACCCTCAGTAAATCATTTTCCGTTTACTTACGTAGCTTTGTTCCTTGTTTAGTTCAGAATCCATTCAACAACCTTGGTATTATAATTGGTGAGTCAATTTCTCCACTTATGAAATGGCAGTCAAAATACATGACTTTCAGATAGAAATGCACTGGCATTGCTAAAATGCTTTGTGGTCCTTAGCAGAAAATAATCTGAAATACAAAGTACTCTTACCATAGTTTTCATATGCTACGTTCAAAGAGATATCTCTAACGGTTGTGTTATGTCTATCATTCAGAGTTCTTCTTTGAGTGGATGCTTTCATTTGTGAATGCTCTTTTTAACTTAAAGGATTGTTTTTCTATTTGTCAAACTATATCACTTTTTTAAGCTGTCAGTCAAGAGTAAATAAACTCACACTATCCTTGTTTTATACGTAAGATATCAAGCTTTGATCAAAAAAATCAAAGTATGTCTTTGTATGTATATGTATATATATGTATCTATAAGTATATATATGTATATCTTAAGCATTGTCATATTAATCACTTCAGACTCTTATCACTCTGGTATTTGTTACTTTCTGACTAAATTGTGAATATTTGATTCTTTTAAATTTTAAAGCTTTCTAGTTAATTAAGATATCCATTCATATGTGTCTAACCAGAAAACAGCAAAGTAAGTTTTATCATTCTGTTATTAAAGAGATACATTTAATTAGTCTAGAGTATGCTTAGGGAAAAATGAATGCAATTATCACAGAAAATTTTTAGTAAATTTACATAATATTGGTTTTATGATTACCTGTTGGAAAAAAAAATCAAGTCATAGCAATCATTACACCATAAGCAATTACTTATACTTTTCTTCTATTTCTAGAATTTATTTGAAAGCTAAATGGCATGTCTGTTCTCCCTCTATGTGCCTAAGAGAGAAAGGAAACTATTGAAAAGGAAAAAAAATTCAAAATGCAAAAATAAACTTTTCTCTTGAACTATTCAGTGGAATCATTGCATTTTTCACAATAAATTCTGTAGATTTTAAGAAAGTTAACATTGAAAATTGTTTTGCAGGAAATATTATAAAAATTCATAGGACTGAAGAAGTCCTAATTATTCTAAGGTTTGAACCATCTCAAATAATTTGATAATACTTTGTATTTTTCTTTTCATTATTTTATAATTTTTTTTATTTAAAATATACAGAATATAATTGCAATTTTTGCCAACTATCACCCAACATTTTAAATATTGAATATGAAAAGCTGAAAAAACAAAGTGTAGCTAGAGCATATTTATTTCAATAATTTAATGAAAGTCCTGAATAGTTCCACTGAAATTTCCTGAGCTGGCAACACTCCTGCCTGGCACTAAGAGTTCATTTCAGGTTCACTGTGTCCATATTAATGAATACAGCTCTGAGATTGCATTATAGGAATGCACAAGGATTCACAGAAAATCAAAGATATCTTAAGATCATTTTTACCGTATTACCTGAATTGTTTATTTTGTAAATTCCAGAAAACTTTCTTGTTTCAAAGTACTATTTCTTTTAAAACACACTAACAGACATAATATTGCTGGGTAAATTTTATTGCATCTTACATTTTTCTGAAAGACACACAACATCATTTTTATGTGAGAATTTTTCCTACTTTGATTGTCAGTCTTCTTTACAGAAGAACCAAAAATATGTATTAAGCCCTAGAAACCTGTCATAGGTTTTCAGGTGATCATGAGTGGATGACAGTCTAAAATTATAACTGTAATTGAAAATCCCAATATTTAAAATCCTATGTGCAGTTAGACTACAATTTTAAAGGAATATAACTGTTGCACTCTCAATTGAAAATTGTTAATATCAGTAGATGACAGACTGGAACATTTCTCACTTTCTAACACGACTTATTTCTCAGTTTAGGTTTGTCTAGGGAAAATTTATTGTAGAGGAATCAAATGGAGTTTTCTCCAAAAAATGCCTGGATGGTGGTTTCTAACTCCTATCAATTTGAAAAGATTCCCCTTGAGTAGCACATAACAAGGAGAGTGCAAAAGTTCTGTGTACTGGTGTCCTACCCCAGGTGACCTACCATCCCAAAACTGCCTTTCCTAGATGTGTTGTCTCAGTGAATTATTGGTAGGAAACTCAAAATTACATTATCTACCCTCTTTGTTAGTTGTTTAATAGTTTTGACTGAGCTTAACCGACTTTCATTCCATGTTTCTTCTATATGCATAAGTTCAGATTCATAAATGTTCCTGATATTTCTCCTTATCTCCACACAACTTCCATTGTGAATGAAGTTCTCCCTTGACTGCCCTTTAAGAAATGATCTTATTCATTGCTTACTCTCAGGCAATTTTTGTAAAGAAATTCTTAAAATATTAATTTTTAAAGGAATTTTCTTTTTAGGGGTACTCCTCACTTCACTTTTTTGAATTGACCTTAGTGTGCCTAATGAACCTGATTCTAAAAGCAATTAATAATAAAACCGTTGTGAATAAGTACTCATTCCTGTTTCAACACTATGTTGCAAATTATTTTTGTGGAATAAGAGTTTCACAATTAACTTTTGCCAATATTTGTTGCTCATCACCTTTTATTTCTCAGATACTAATGAATGAGATCAGTTACAAAGGAGGAAAGTTGTTACAAAATTGAAACTTGAGATTGCTTTCCACAGTTGCTGCTGAAAAGTGTAAACCCAAATGGACTGTACTTCAGACACTAAAATGCAGCAGACAAAACTATTATTTCATCCCCTGCGGGCCACTGTCTCTGTTTGCTCTTTTATGTCATCGTGTTAGTTTGACACCTGTGATATGTTTAATAGGTTTTTCTCTGATGTTATTATTGGCTAATGATTCTGCTTTTCCCTGGGGGTGGCAAAAATGAGAAGTCACACTGGTTTGTTTTATGTAGCTCTACAGGGACAGTCTAAACCATAGTACTCCATGGGAGTATGTCATCTTAAATCAATGGATGGGAAGTTAGCCTTTAACATTTGGATCACTTGCTTAGTTTTATAAATCAGGCTAGAAATTATATGTATCTTGATTAATATATTTTACACTTTTATTGTTTAGAGGGAACTAAAGCAATGATTGATTTATAAAACATTGTCAATGTCCTTCATGCAACAATTTGTTTTCTGATAGAACAAACAGTTGTCACATGCTGATAATAGCTGCAGATTCTGTGAGATCTTGTTTCATTGAACCACCTGTTTTATATCTGACTCATATTATTGATCGTCAAGGCTTTCTCTTCCAAAATGATAGGCAGGAACAATTAAATTACAGCAAGTTTTACATTTCAGAAATAATATTATGAAAAAGATAAAAAACATTACTACAAGTTGAATCATTGCCAAGCTTGCTACTGTAAGTCAGCAGTAAAATGTGCATTCCCAAACAGATCAAATGTTCTAATGAGCTGTTCAGTAATCTTAAATTTTTAATTTATTTTCACTTAGAGATCAAGGAATAACAAATATAGTTAACTTTGCATTCTGTGAGCGAAAGAAAAGCTGTTCTAGATTTTCTGTGTATCTGATCTTCACTCCAGAGCCTTTCCACCTAACTCCAAATAATCCCTCATTGTGCTGGAATGCGTCTTTAAAAAACAAAAAAAAAAATAAATGGAAATCTTAGGAACTATGTTCTGGTGGATCATATGTGGGGTTGCAGTGAAGAACTAACTGCAATACCATGGTTAGTTAATTCCTTCAGTTTTTTCCAGCTCTGTCTAATAGACTGTCAGCTGCTCTCTGAGGTAGATGCAAATTGTTATTTAGCTGTAATTTTAAAAGCTGTTAGATATTCACTATTATTAAAAAAGGTTATTGTTTTCAAGTTTATAACTTTACTTTCTCTAAATTAAGAGTGGCTCAGTTAAATAATTAGTGATTTTTCAGTAAAATTTGAAAGCATTTCATGGTATATATTTGCATTATCTGCAAAATAGTTGGGAAATGAGAAAATTGCTCCAGAAATATTTTGGATTAATTTCTTATTAAAGAAATATTTTAGAAAAGTTCTATCTAGTAAATATTAAAAACTAATAACAAACATTTGGTTAACCAAAGAAATATGTTTCAATTGAAGAACCTTTTCAAAAAATGCAATTATAAACATATATACATTTTAAACAAACACAAATTTTCCATTAAAGAGTATTCACACATATTATCAAATCTGAATTTTCTTGTTCTTCACACTGGGAAATTTCAGATGGGAAAGCATACAAGGAAGGATATAACAGTAAGACAGCCTGTCAGAGTTAGCTTTCTGTAGATTTTATACAGTCACAGTATGTCTGAGCATTTCCATTTTATAGGTGAGGTGGGGAACAATGATGAGAAAGCTGGGGAGATGCAGTATTAGAGTTAACAGAAAATTGTACATATGGATCTTTACCACATATGCCTTTCCACATTATATGTATAAATATACTTATGCTCATATTCTAGCACATATTCTAAGCAGGAATGATCCGGCTTGTAATTGCAGTGTCCAAAAAGTTATATTTGCTATATACATGTGGAAACCTCTTTTCCCAGACTGATACCAATACCTCAGAAACTGCTGGAAGTAGTAAGAAGCCGAATAAAGAGCAGACAAGAAATGGTGAAACTTTATTGCCAGATATTTAGGAAAATGTCTTTAGTGTCATTAATATATTATTCACTTGTATGAGACCTGGATCAGAAAACTACCACATCTTGGATAAGAGCTTAAGACACTTGCAGTTAAAAGCCTGCTTCTGCCTAAACAATTCAGAAGAAAATTAGGTGCATAAGTTAGGAATATGTGGTCAACTAACCTTTAGTGTTTATTTAAGCTTTAGTGATCCTCAGTGAAAACTATTTTGTTTTTTTTTCTTTAGCTCTTCTAAGAAGAGCAAATCCTAAATGAACTCGGAGATAGCAAATCCACACTAACCTGCAATGATTGATCTTGATCTGTTTGAGAAGAAAGTCAAAAGTTGTGAACCGAAGAATTGAACACAGAATAGTAGCTAGCATCAAAAAACCCAACCCTGTTCTTTCTCCCTGACTTCCATGGTTTTTGGTTCTCAAAGCCTATAACACCATATAAAATATTTCAGTACTTAAGAAAAGGATTACAGTTGCAAATTGGTTTGTGCAGACAACACCGATTAGAAACAGAAAAAACAGACAATGAAAACAAACTTTCCAAGTCAAATGGTGTGTTCGTTTCTTCATCATTATCCAGAGTTTTACTTATCATGTCTTTAGGGTAAAAGAATATTTAATGTCCCATTTCTTTCATCCTTTATATGTGTAAGAAAGATGGAAGAGATGCTAAAGAAGATCTTCTGTGGCCTTAAGGGAACACTAGAATCTTAAAACATCATTCTGTTGAACAGCAATAATATCCAAGTTTAAGATGTTCCAAGAACAGTTTCATGGGAAAAAAAAAGGGAAGAAAATATTAAATGAAATTTTTTCTGCCTCCAAATACTTGCTATTCTGAAAGGGTTTTCTAAGGTAAAACGGTGGACAGTAAAAAGACATCAGGTGGTGTGCCAGATTATTTTGTGCTCCTTTTTTAAATGGGCGTTTGATATTTTTATGTCTTTGTACTACATCTTCCTCTGAAGCATCTGACAATGAAGTGCAAGAGTGACAACTTCTGTGTTTCTACGGTCATTTACAGTTTGGTCAGAGTCCCAGTGGTGTTCACGGGATGTTTGCTTCTGGCTTCTTTGAGAGAAGTGTCAATTCTAGATTGATTCAGTGGAACATTTAAAGTCACATTGTCAAGACTTCACAGAATAAAACTGAAATATTTGCTGTCAATTTTTGCAGGTCTTCAAGATGAACAGCTACAGTAACAGAGGAGAAACCTTGAAATTCACTGTAGTAGAGAATTTTCCCTGAGCCTCCCTATGTCAGGCTTTTCTGATTTACTGGTTATAAAGATGGTGGAGAAATAGATATGGGCTTCTGATCTGAAAAAATCAAGACAAAAATTATAGAATAGATGAAAAAATAAAAGAACTGAGAGCATGCTGGTTGTAAAATTGATTTTCTGAATCTAACTCAGGTTCTGCTTTGCCACACTAAACCCTGAGCAGCACCTCATCCTAAAAATAACTTCATTAACCTGTCCTGTAATAAATACCTTTCAGAAAATAATTTCAGATTCCTTCCTTGACAGTGCTATTGCTATTTATTTTTATATTTTTAATGTATATTATTTGAAGAAAGAGTTTCTCCTTGAGTTTATGCCTCTCATATTTTGCTCACTTCAGCTTCTTTCCATTTATATTCACTCCATTTAGGCACTTAATTACAGATAGAATTCAGGTGAATTGAAAGTAAACCTACCAGCATTTTGCAGGTTTACATTCATGAATTTTTCTTAAAGAAATCAAGATCAAATTTACTGGCAAATTGGAGTTGAAAAACAGCTAAAAACGGTTGTTTCAACGACCTCTCCCTTTATCCATGTTGATAATATTTAATGCCTCTTGACAGAAAAGGTCTAGGTTGCTATATACTTATGAAAGCCAGAAGGATTGAGAAAGAAATGCTAAAGAAGACTCACAAAAGTCTTAAATGCTATACCCCTAAATTGTTCCCTGGGTCTGGGGGTGGGGCAGTAGGAGTGGAATCCAAATGCTTAAAATAAAAATAGAACAAAGAGGTTTTTGTGTAATTCCAATACTGTGTATTCATTTCACTCTCTAAAGTATATTCCATTTAAAGAAATGGAAGTTCAATACTCATGTTCTTTTTCACGCAAATCCTAGCATGAGTTTTCAGACATGCACCAGGCAAGGGAAAAAGGACAAACTGCTACACAAGTATTGCTTGTTCTCCCCCTGGCTATGTTGCCAGTACAACCATCCATCACTGAAAAGTACTCAGTCATAAATTTGAATTGAATAGGAGAAGTGACTGGACTGTCTGCTGCCTCAACTGAAACCAAAAGGCTTCTCAGTAGAATTTGGCTTTCTTCTAATCACTAATGATATGACACTTTCTTTGACATGCTGGCAGTAGGCTAAAAATAGAGAAGAGGAAAAAGCCATTTTAAAGAGCACAAGTGACATGCAGGCTGACCTCTTGACTGCATGTGCTACAGCTATAGGCAACCCAAATGGTGCCAGGTGGAGATTACACAGGGCAGAGCAACATCTGCTTCACTATCACAAGGGTAAATGATAGTTCTTCATGTTATGCCGTAAACAGCCTGAGGTAAGAAAGACTGGTAGAGTTCCTGTCACAAATTAAACTCTTGCCAGCAGGTAGGATTCCACTCCATCTGTCCATGTAAGTAGCTCAAACAGAACAGAAGCTACATAAAATATTATCCAGAGAGATAAAAGGCAAATAATGCAATTTATTTATGGGATGGAGCCAGAAATGAAAGCAAAACTAAATAGAAAGAGAAGATGTTTTTCCCTATGATGAATGGAAAGTGCTGTGCTGTTATATAATCTGTTTTCAGAGGTAGTGGCTAGAATTTCTGAAATGTTGTTTTCTTCTTTTTTTTCCTTTTTCTTTTTATTGCAGCATGTTTTGCCCACAGACAAGCCGCAGAGGCACAAAGCATGTATCTTGGACAAACACATCTCATAGCTCCCAAAACTATATTCCAAATGTTTATTTGGTCACTTCTCTTTTTTCTTTTTTTCCTACTTGAAGGTGTTAATAAGACCAAGATCAATAATTGTGGTTATTCAGACCAATGACAACTTTGTGAAGAAAACAGTGTGAAATAATTAATACTAAATGCCTCCTTAATGCTTAAAAAAATGCCAAAGAAATAACTGTAAGTCCCAAGAGGCACTTATATTTTGGATAGCAATCATGATTGTGTCCAATGGTCTGAACAGTCCATTACTTGCTAGATATTTTCTCTTTCGGTACACAGATGAGTTTATTGAATTGTTCTCACCTATTTGGAGACAATAGAGGAGTTTAAATTTCTCAATGAAAATGCAAGATGTGCACAGAACAAATACATTGGGTGGGAGACAACTAAGTTATGCAGTGAAAATTTCTTTCAGTTTCAAGACACTGAATATCCTCAATTCCAACATAATTTCCATTTCCACTTATGACCATTTGTGAAGTGTACAATATAAGGAAAACACACATTTTTATATCTAGGGAAAATGTATATTGAATATTCCATATGTGTTGTTTTACTGCAAAACATGCAAGAAGAGGACATAGGTTATATTCGAAAAATAAAGTTTTTACCATAAAAGCCTGACCTACCTACCAAATTTGAGGAATAGAAATAATTTGAAAATGCAACAGTATTTTTAGTGACTAAAAATTATCAAGTGTTTTGTCATTGTGTGGTATATTTTGGAAGTGTCTTAAGCTCTCATTTTCTTAAGCTTCACTCAAAGCAGAAAGAGCTCTGAACAGTAATTAGTACAAGTCAACTTTTAAGATATCTATCTTAAGAGTGTGAATCAAACCAAATGGGACCTTCAATATCCCATTAGGATATACTCATAGTTATATGCTATCCCAATAGTTATGTCTAAATAGTTCCAATAAATTTTTATCTTTACTAAAGTATTTTTAGAATCAGACAGTAAGTATCTGAATCAGTTAAAACATTTTGGAAAATATTTGCTTTTACTTCTCACAATAATAAAATGTGTTGTAGACTTTTGTGAGTCTTGTGGTTTCTAAGAACATATCTTAAAAGTTTGATTCTGAAATATATAGCTTGTTTGTTTATTTGGTTAGGAACCTAATAAATACACTTCCACAGATATCTTAAAATGTTGTTTTTGAAAAATTACCACTGTGTTACCATATATTTTTAAATGGCTTTCTGTAACAATAAATTGCATTAGTTTTTAAGGTCATTCTGTGCTCCTTTTAAAACATTGGAAAACCTGACCTAAGTATTCTTTATGTGCTTTTAAGCTAACCATGAATTAAGACAGCATCTTTTTTGTTTCCTGAATGAGAACAAGGATCAGATATTCTAATTCCTCAAAGAATAATTCTCTGTGTAAATGGCTTTTTATTAGAACAAGACAAGCTAGACATCACAATCTAATACCATATACATATAAAATAATCATTTTGGTCAATATTGCTGAGGTCAAAATACCAAAAATATTGAAGTACTTGTGCATGGATTCATTATAAGTTAAAGAAGATTTGAGTGGAAAATTTGCATAGGAATGGTTCTACTCAAGTAAAAGAGGAGTCCAGTGCAACTGCAGGTACAAGATATTACTAAAAACCACAGAATTAGGGCTTGATTTTCTTTTGGTAGAAAGGTCACAAGTCAGGAGCTATTCAGGTAGAACTAAACATAAGATGAGTCAATTTTCTTTTGGAATATATTAGAAAAGAAAATAAAACATGATATTCAGTACACTTTCTGTATTCTAACCTTCTAGAATATACAGTGTTACAAATTAAAAGTAAATATACAAGTAAATATAGGACTAATTTTTTCTTGGAGTCATTAATTATATTGCCTTTAGTGTGAACAGTCAATGAACAAGAAACTTTCATTACTGCTGCCATAGCAGACTGCTATTGATCCATCACTGCCTTCATAATGCAAAAATAATGGTTACTGTAGGACATATGCTAACACCTCAGATGATGAATGGCAGTTGTATTTTAAAGATATCAAAGAGAATATCTGCAGTTATTGCTAGGTTATTGGTCCTAAAGAACAGTAGGAAGAGGAAGAGAGAGAAGAGCTTAATAAGAGAATTTTAAAGATAATTTTGAAGTGTTGAATGTATCTATACACAAGGAAGAAGAGAAAGTTAAGTAAAATTTTCAAAATGAAATTACCAGACCAAAGAAGAAAAAAGTAACTGAATGAGCTCAAAATTACTTTGGAATATGACAGTTTAAAAAAAGCCTAGCCATGCACATTAAGGTGGTACGTGGAGACCCTGTGATATTCAGACTTCAGAAGTAGTACAGTTTGCTACTTTTGTATGTTTAAACTTGGTGAGGGTTAGTCAGGTGTTAAAATAGAGAAAATAGAGTTTCCTTATGATAATGACTCATCTGAACATGGTGAGAGTGGCCTAGAAATTTTTCTTCTAGCATTTTTTCAAACAGGAGTAGGTATAGGTCACTAAGGATGGGAGAAGCGGCAGAGCATTTCACTAATGACCACAGAGCCTTTGGATGGTGCTTATGTTGCTCAGTGGAATACAGATTCAAGCTCTGTCTCTGGAGACAAGAAATAAGGATCTTTGCTGGTTAAGGTGTTGAGGAATACATTCAGTGCAGGTGACTCTGGGTGCAGCTGCAGTGGAGCTGCAGGTTGAGCTCTGAGTGGCAGGATCCTGAGGCAAGAGGCCCTGAACTGCTGACCCTCTGCTTAACAAAGGGCACGGGGACCTGCAGCCATGGGACCGACACTCAGAGACACAGCAGGAGAAGAAGGCTCCAGACTTTCCCGTGCTTAGACTGAGAGGTTTTTAAGATACAGGGGTGTCCTTTGTTCAGGCTCCCTCCTTGGAGCCACCCAGCCCAAGCTGTTATTTTGTTATTTATATATTAAACAATTTGAAGGATCTTGATGTCTGAAACTCTGCTGTGGAAGTCTGGGGTTAAATTGGTAAGGAAGCTTTGCCTGACAGTGTGAGTGGTGTGTGGGGAGTCAAGAGGAGCATCCATCAGGTCACTGGAGCCACCAGATGCAAAGGGGCCTCAGCCCTAGATCAGGTACTGGTGACTCTTGGATGGTCAGACAGGGAAGTTTCCTTAACAAAGGTAGGTTTTGAGGTCCGTGCTTCCTATGGAATAACCCTGCATGATCTGGTTAAGATGTGCAACTCAACAGGAGTGAAGCTAGAGGACTCCAGCATCGAAAGACATCTATTTTCAACCTTGCCAATTTTCAACAATTTGCTGTTTTCCTTTGCACTTTCTTCATGTACAAGTTGCATTGTTCCCTCTAGTCTGGTGACGTCATGTGATGATTTGCCACAGGGATTTAACTATTCCTATCAATACAGTGAGGATTCTGCCTGTCAAAAGCACACATGCTCTCAGTGTGCTGTAGTATGCCATACTTACTCTGTATGACACTTTGAAGACCTCAGTCTCCATGCCTCCTCAACACACTATGATAAACAACACATTTTTTTCATAAGACACACACTGAAAGAGAGGGAACATTGCTGTTACTGACAGTAAAAATTGTATCAATCAGTAAGTTTTCTCTATCATTAGTTTTAAAAGTAACTAAATCAAATGCATATTCAAGACAAAATTTTTGAGGAAACAAAATCTATAGAGCAACCTGTAAGTTGATGGACAATATAATTTCTTTAAACGTATTTTTTTAAAATATAACAAATTACATATGCCTGCCTGGGTATATGCTTTGCTGAAATGATTAATTTTAAATTCCCTGAATATTTCTTCACAATAATTTACATTTCAGAAGTAATAGGGCTCTGCAGCTGTAGGTAGGTGGCTGCCAGCAGGGACCCATGCATCTGCTTTCCGTACATGCAGGTCTCCAGGCAGCCCCCAGGCAGCTTGTCTAGGTTGGTTCCCCTGTGGCCTGAAGTCTGCTCCCTCAGCACTCGCTCAGCACTCTTGGACTCAGCGTTCACATTCGCTGCCCATCTGAACAGCAAATCTTGTTGTAAGGATGGCCTTGGGGGCTATTCTCAGAGGACAGTCTAGACATACATTATTGTGTACAGTCCATCTCTTTTGTATATAAGAGAGAAAGAGTTCAGTGAAGCTTTTTCCTAATCCCCATGTAGCACATGGCCAGGCACAAAGCAGGATAAGAATGGCATTATGTGTTTTATATAGGAACTAGGAACATGCAGTGGTTACTCCTTTATCTCCGCTGTCTCGCTGTTGTACCATTCACGTACTGTGTACTCAGTTGCTCCTGTTCACTCAAGATGCAACATCTTTGAAAATTCTAACAAAAATTGCTTTTTTGTTAACTTCAGTGTTTATTAGAAAATAATGTTAACTTTTCTTCATCCAAAACTATTTGTAAACAGCAAGTGCTCTATACTTACTCTATGGAGAAAAATAATACTAAGAACCAGACCTCTTATGATTATAAAGGACAACAAAGTGTTCTTTCTAGGACACTAGTAATTCTCAGCCACATTTGAGGGTAAAAAGTCATATTTTGTCTGTCTCTCTAGTCCACTTGTAGTTGTTTATGTTAACAGATAAAGAGGCTGCCACATACTTCTGCTGATTTGTTGCAGAGTTGCAGTGCTTTATAAAGGAATTGCCATGTTTGGTGAGAGATGTCTACATTTTCAAGGGACAGGAAGAGTTGTCTGAAGTGAGTTTTCATGGCGCCTAAGTGTTAGACAGAATTTTGTGAGGAAAGATTTTCTTATCCTTGAGGCATATATCCTCAAGGTAAAAAAAAAATAATGTAAAACTAAGTCATTGTCACTAACATGATAAAGAAAAGACAGCTATATATTATCAGCATAATAACTGAAACATTGGAAGTGTAACAATTCTAGTTATGAAGAACTTTGAGTTCAAGGATAAATATTTTAAAGCTAGAAATTCTATACTGGTTTAGATTTATCAAAAAACCTGTAGACAACTCCCCATGCTTTCTTTCACACAAGTGGCCAAGAAAGACAACGGTATCATACCTGGGATGCATTAGGCCAGCAGGTCTAGGGCAGGTGATTCTGCCCCTCAGTTCGGTCCTGGTGAGACCTCACCTGAAGCACTGTGTCCAGTTCTGGGCTTCTCGGCACAAGAGAGAGATATCGAGCTTTGGGAGTGAGTCCAATAGAGGGCTACAAAGGTGATTGGGGAACTGGAGCACCTTATTCATCCTAAATACTTGTTCTGGGAGTGTGTGCAAACATTTGAGTTGTGATGCTATCAGGAAGCTTTGCACTTTAATTCTGAGAAGATTCCTGAAATAGGCATCCACCAATGTATTTTCTGTGTTCTCAAAGTCAGTCCAGAAATTTATGTAGAATAAGTTTATTGGATTGATCAGAAAGATGGAGAGAGCTTCTGTGTTCTTCCAATGCACTCCTTCAAGTCCTTCCTCTTTCATTGGCTGATTTGCATTTGGAATTTGAAGTGAGTTATTGTTCTTGCATCCTCAAAACTGAGTTACAAGATATTTTCAGCTGGGGTATGTGCTCTGAAAATATGCCCTCTCTGATACACATTCTCAGACCGACCTCTTAATCTCTCCCAGGTCAGATGTTTTACTGTACAGAAAACCCTCGACTATTTAGTTCCTTTTTCTGGTTTTCCTGTATATGTGATTAGACACATAGAACAGATGTTCTCATTATCTCAGTCATTAGACTTTGATTCAGCAGATTTGTGATTTATATTGAGAAAACAAGTAAGTTATAAAAAATGATGAAAATAGAAGAAACCGATATCTACTACTATTATTTACTGTTATTATTATTATTATTATTATTATCTAATAATATATAATACTAATACTACTACTAATAGTACTCAAGATATTATAGTGCAGGTAAGGTGCTGCCTTGGAAAATTCAAAAGGGTATTTTGTAGGGCTGTGAATGTGCATAAACTTCTGTAACACAGGGAAAATATAAACATCTTAGGAGAATGAAAACCCCTGCAAGTGTCTCTCTTAGAGACTGAAAAATGGACTTGAGCTTTAAAGCTCTAACTTGGCCACTGCAGATAATAAATGGAGGTGTGATAAATGTGGGCTTTGGTGCAATTTCTTTTTTACTTTACAGATGTTGTTTATTAAATGTATTGCAATATAATGTAATTATGTTATTTCTGCAAGGTATTATTGACAGACCTGGTTGCAACTTGGTTATAACACACTCGTAAAAGCTTTAAGTTGTAGGGTGTTGTGATGCAAACTGGAAGCTTAGGCAGTGTCTGCATTTAAATTAAGCTGGAATCACCTCTTCAGGTTAATATTTAAATAAAAGTAATTTATTTATATTTCTCATTACTGCACTGATCTTCTGGTGTGTTTCACTGAAAGCAGATCTGTACCAAAAAACCATCAAATGAGATTAAGGTCTATTATGTCAGTGACCATCTTAATGTATGAAAGTTAGATTTTTATTATGTTTGATAAAGGAAAAATTACATTAATTTCTAATTCTGCAGCAAAATCTTGCAGAAATTGTTTTTTACTCCTGTTTACCTAAATTAAATATGCATAAGGCTCTGCCATTTGGTTGTTAGATGGCAATTGCCCACTTTTGGTCCAAACTGATTTCACTATTCTTGTAGTCATATCATGAAACTTCTAGTGCTCAAGTTTCCCAGGCTGAACCAAAGGACATACAATGACATTAATATTTTTTATTTTGAATAGACAAAAAATATATTTCTTAAATTAAGGGATCACTTTCAGTCCTGGGAGAGTTTCTTTTTGAAACTCATATGAGAAGGAGAAAAAAATGTTAATTGAATCTTCTCATTTACACCTTCCATCTGTTTTTTGTTCCAGCTGCATCTGCTTAGACACTTGAGAAGCAGGTCAAACTAACACTTAATGGGTCTCAACTGATTATTGTAGTAATTTAATAAAATTGCTACAAGCAGAAAGTGGAATGGGAAAGAGTTCTTACATTTTTATATTAAACGGAGAAAGTTTAAAGAGATTTTCTTGGCTTTAAAGGTTATCAAAATCAGTTGTGGAAAAAATGCATAATTCTCTTCCATAGGGAATTTAGTCTCCTTTTTTTTTTTTGAGCTTTGTAGACCTTTGTCCTTTCTTTTCAAATAGTACTTCTTATTGAGAAGTTGCTATTTTGCCTACATTTTTCAGCAAGTACTATGCTTAAGATTTTTTGTTTTCTTCTGAATCTAACTTTTCAGTCTAGCATTCTGACTTTTCTTTGTCTTTTCTAATTCTGTGTGTTTAAATATTTTTATATTTTATATGCACTCTCATAGGCTGCATGGTGTGTTTGAAGATATATGATATGATATGGTATGATATGATATGATATGATAAGATTTTCTTTATGGTATTTAACTTCTACCTTTGGAAAACTGACCCCGTCACTTCAAGGATTTAATGTTGTAATTGCAGTAGCTTAATGATGTAAGTGAAGCATATTGTTTAGACATATAAAGGACATTTCTTTCTTTCTAAATATTCTTCTTTTTAAAAAATGTTTTTCTCTTATGAAGGTAAGTTTCAGGTTTGTATCACCTGTTTTATATTGCTAGAAAAAAAAATATAGTTTCCTAAGGAAGAAAGATATACTTTTTTAGCTGGTAAGTTTTACGTTTTCCAATTTTGTCCATCTAACAGTTCGTTTCATTGATTATTTCTTTAGCAGATTTTGAGAGACAAACACCAGTAGAAATTAATTCATTTCACCTCTGGACCCCATTCACAGAATCAAGCACTTATATATATATATATAATTATAATTAATATACCAGCTAAGTCAGTCTGAGCATATTAACACTTTGCTATCCTGTGGGAAATTGTCCAACGTGAAAAGAATAATTATAAATGTGCTGAAGATCTGCTACCTATTTCTTACTCACAATGATATGTGCTGATTAAATGTTTACAACTCAATGGAAGGAATTTTGCTCCGCAAAACAGTGGGCTGGTCTTACAGAGCGTCATGTGTGAGTAAGAGGAGAAATTGTGGCAGAGGGCACAAAGAAGTCAACAAAGGCTTTGGTGAGGTAAATACTACCAGGTGCACACATAGTACAAAATAATGATGGCTGTTCTGAGCACATTTATCAAAATAGGCACATAGGTGGGCAAAGGAGGAAGCGTGTATATGTCCTAACAGACTGGTGAAGGTGGACAGGAATATCCTTCACCTGGTGGGGCTCAGAGGTATAGACCACAAAGAATCTAGACATGGAACTAAGCTAAAAGGAAATTAATAAAAATAGTCCCTTTAACAGATTTTCTGTGAAACGTTGGTAATATGAAAAAAAGTGGTGGTGAAATCTTAAACATCAAGGTTGGTGCGAAGATTACAGAGAGCAAGCTGATGATGCAGAGTTCACAGAATGGGAAATGAGGATGCTTTTCTTGAGCTGAACTTGAAGACATTTAGCTGAATGATTTGGAAGTCACAGGGTCTGCCTAAGATAGAACAAGAGGAATGTCGTCAAATTATTAAAAATATCAAATGAGATGAGTATTGAGCACCACTGGAACTGGAGTAGAAGCTAAAGTTTGTGCGGTATAGATAAGGTGAGTAAGGAGGAACACACAAGAAGACCTAAGTGCCAAGGAATTAATGTGTAACAATTCCATTCCTTTTCCTCCTGTCTTTTTCTTTAAAACCAAGTTCTCTAGCTTCACCTGGCAGTAATAATTATCCTCTATGTTTATTCCTGCTCTGAGAACTCATCCCTTACTTATCTGTACCTAAACATTCCTGAGTATTCTGGTTTACACAGATGCTTTTCTAAACAAATACATTTCTAAATTTCTTTGCATCATTATAAAGTTTAGTTCATAGTATATAATTGGTTAGAATGGAAAGCCATAGAAAAGAATTTGAGGCTGATTCAGTATAAAGGGTCAGAATAATGAATGGAGGTACAATCAAATCATGCTTCATGGGGCTGGGAGGGGAATGGTTTTGAAAAGATTTGGGGTTTTACAGAAAAGTTTTGAAATCATAAAACAATGGAAACCCCCAAACTTAAATGAGGATATACTCTGGTTGCAGGTCAAATTATGTGTGTTTTAAACATTATTTACATAAATCAAAGTAGAATTCTATCTGAATATCAAACCTCTGTGGAAGTGAAACTATGACATTCTTTGAATGTTTCTGTGTTTTCTGACACTGAGCAGACTACCTCCCTGCACAGAGAGTGAGTCAGAAATGGAAGCTAGACAGAAAGTACATGAGGTCACATTAAAAGAAAGGTATATGGGAAGGCAAGAAAAAAAAAAGAAAAGAAGAAAAAAACCAAAAACCGCAACCAACCAACTAAACAAAAACAAAAAAAAAACAAACCCAAAAAAACCCCACCAAATCCCAACCCACCCCAAAACCCAAGAGTAGAACAGGAAGCCAGGGTTTATTCTTTGTGATTACTAACAATTCCCTTCTTTGCCATGTCTCCAATTTGTTTAGATTCCCGTGAAGAGGAATAATGCAGAGAGCCTGTCTTTTTTCATATAGGGTACTTTGCTCCTGTTTATTGAACCATAGTTTTGTCTGACTGATGGAGAAGTAGCAAAAGGCTCACAAGGTCTAGAAGCAGCACTCCTGATAGTATTTGTGTTAAGAACACTCTTAGAAGCCTCCACTCTTCTTCTCACCAGGTACATCAATGCTGAATGTAGAGAAGTACCTCTTACATCCACTGCCCCTTATAGTTTTTGTCCTTTGGAACCACTTTTATCAAAAGGTGCCACAGAAAAGGGAAAAACTAGAGGGTTAAATTAAGTCCTAGTAGAATTCTCAGGTTCCGAGAGTCATGCCCATAATTAATTTGATGTCTCTTTTACATATCAAGTACTCCTCAATACGTACACAGAGTAGAAGTTGCAAAGATAATTTTTTGGACTGTAGAAAAACCACTACCATTTAAACACTCTATTAATATCTAGCAGAGACCTTGAAATAATTTTCTCATTATTTTCTAATGTTATTTGTTCACACACCCATTTTCAAGTGGTCTTTAATATTTGAAAAAGCTAAATGCATCTTTTAGATATCTACTGTTCATAATAACAATAAGCAGAGCTATCAACATTTTGAACTAATACAGTGTTGTTTTTTAACCTCAGCCAGCCACTCGCTTGCTCCCCACCAGAGGGATCAGGCAGAGAATCGGAAGGGTAAAAGCTATGAAAATAATGGGTTGAGATAAAGGCAGTTTAATAGGGAAAGCAAAAGCTGCACGCACAAGCAAAGCAAATCAAAGAATTAAGTCACCCTTTCCCATGGGCAGGCAGGGTTCAGCCACCTCCAGGAGAGCAGAGCCCCATCACACTGAAAGTAACTTGGGAAGACAAACTCCAACACTTCAAATGTCCCTGACTTCTTCTCCCCAGTCTATACACTGAGCATGATGCCATATGGTCTGGAATACCTCTTTGGTCAACTGGGGTCAGATGTCTCAGCTGTATTTCGTCCCAGAAAAGGCCTTGCCTCTATGTAAACCCTGCTCAGCAATAAAAAAAATCTCTATATTATCAACACTGTATTCAGCCCTATACCAGCCACTGTGAAAGAAATTAACTCTACCCCAGATCAAACCAGCGCATACAGTTAGCTTCCAACTAAGGATCAGTCTTTCACACCTTCAAAGCAAGTAAAGAATGTGATTATTATTGTGATTTTCCATCATGGGCAGAAATTGTTCATAATGGCTTTTATAATCAGGATATATCCAGTAGAGTTTTGACCTCTAGTTGAAAATAAAAGAAACCAGCTGTTCTAGAACTGACATTGCACAATCAGTGCAGATTATATTTATATTTATTTATGCATTATATATTTCTACAAATGTTTATTAAGAAATATGGCTGATTTCCTTCTCAAACTTCCATGCATATGTACCTGAACAACATGGAAAAGATATTTGTATAACAGTATCTGTGAGGAATCAAGATGGTCTTTACTTCCCTGTTGCTCCTTTTTAATGGTTGGATTTATTACATTCAGGGGCATGATCTTTCATTTTGATGGCTATAACGGCACATCAAGAAATTTTAATTAGTACCAGAATTTCAACACAGCTTTTATGTAAAAACTAAGATTTATATACATCTGAAATAATCATGAAGGGCTTTAACATTCACTTTTTCTTTTAGCTGCAAAAGGTACAAACTATCAGAACCACTTTTCTGTTTCACTCGTGTCTCACCTGGGGTGAGTAAGTGGGAAGAGTTATTCTCCTTCACTGTGCAAATCAGGAATGAGACTTCTGATAATGTTATGGGAGGACTCTAAGTTTCCGCTCTCCTTCTTGGCACTTGGTCTTGTTCCCAAGAGCCTTCAGCCTTTTTTTGTTTGTTTGTTTTTATTTCCCCACTCTAGTATCCCTTCCTCTCTTTCCTAACAGTTGTATTTCAAACTAGGTGGTGGGATTTTTCTAAAGGCATGCACTAACTTTGGCTGACCCTGTCCAACCTACTCTCTCCTCGGGATATCATATTTCTACTGCTTTTGTTAATCACCTTATTATAACACTTCACTGTGCTAGGTATTTGAAAACTGTTAAAATAAAAAAGCCAAAGGTCTTACCTCTCCTTATGTCATTTGTCTGTGCCCATCTGCTTTATTTTCCTTGGTTCCTCAAATGGTCTCAAGCAAAGTCTGCAGAGGCATCTGATAGGAAAGCAGAAGAAAATAGGAGTATTGTGAACCTTCTGAAGATTCTGGACAGCAAGTGCTGTCCAGAAATATTGAGGTAAAAAAGGGATTGAAAAAAATTGAGAAATTTCTTTCTCCTTATGATGCACAGCACAAATTAACAGTTTATTTTCACTTGCTTCCTGAATGTTTGGGGTTTACTTCTGGGACTTCTTTTCTGTTACTCTTTTTACCAAAAATATTGTAAGAGTTTAAAGACAGGACTTCATTGAATAATTTATCATTTCATTTTCATTATCACTTTTTGAATTTGCATTCATTTATAACACATGGCTGTAATTTTAACTTCAAATAGATCTGATAAAAATGTGTGAAGGAAGGAATCATTTGTAAAGAGATGGTCTTCAAAACAAGCCCCAAATAAACACATTCTAAAAACATGATTAGGATACTGTTCCAAATCTCATATTTGGTAGCTTGCTTCAGTACGTCATCCTGCATATCTTGCTTATCCCCCTCCAGTGATATGACCTAAAAAAGCTGCCAACAGGATGAGAACATATTTCTGTAATTTGCAGGGCAGTTCAGGCCACAGAAAAATTTCTGTGAAGCTTGCTCTTCAATGTAGGCACTAGTCAGCCAAATATTTTTACACATGCTGAACAGTACACTTGTCCTTAAACTCAGGCTTATTCAATGAAGTTCTTACAGACTGACTGACAATGGAGGATGTTTGTCTTCTTTAATGTGAAGCATCAGCTCAGTTGGGCTGTGGTCCTATTCTTTCACTGCTGGGATTTTTAGGAGAGAAGGAGTTTTTAAAAAGCCCAAACAACTTTAACTGGCCTGAATTACGCTCTGATTCTGAAATCATGGAATCATAGAATACCCTGAGCTGAAAGGGACCCACAAGGATCTTCAAAGTCCAACGCCTGGCACTGGACAACCCTAAGAAGCATACTATGTGCCTGAGAGAATCATCCAAATGTTTCTTGAACTCAGACAGGCCTGATAGCACGGTTGCTTCCCTGGGGAGCTGTCCCAGTGCCCATCCACCCTCTGTGTGAAGAACCTTTTCCTAATATTCAACCTAAACCTCCCCTGACTCAGCTTCAGGACATTCCCTTGGGTCCTGTCTCTGGTCACAGAGAGAACAGATCAGTGCCTGCCTCTCCACTTTCACCCATGAGGAAGCTTTAGATGTGATGAAGTTTTCCCTCAGTTTGCTCTTCTCCAGGCAGGACAGACCAAGCGACCTCAGCCACTCCTGTTTGCCAGGGCACCGCTGACTCTATTCAATTTGCCATCATCCAGGACTCCCAGGTCACTTTCTGCGGAGCTGCTCTCCACCCTCTTGTTCATGAGTCTGTATGTACATTTCCCATAGAAGAGTGTATGGACGTGTTTGAAAAGTAATAAATATGACAAATGATTTAAAGAAAAATAAGATCATATTATTAACAGTGGTGAAAATTTTTAGAACAATTCCACTTCCAAAAGTTGTTGGTTAGATGATAGGAGTAACAGTCCGTATTTTATGATCTAAGTCTGTTGATAAGTGGAAGGATTTTTAAAATCTCTGGTAGTTTTCATGCTATACTCAGCTATTCACAAGGTATTTGAACCATGTGTGTGCATTACTAATATTAAATTTTAAAACACAAAAATAATTAATCGTGTTAGTTTTCCTCAAATTCCTTTTAATTTTTCTGGCTTTTTTTGAGCATTCTGTGTCTTTGAATGTCAAATACCTGCACCTGGTAAACCAAATGTAGTGATGTGCTGTACTGTTACTGCTTTCCAAAATCAAATGAACTTTGTTTTGAAACCTCCCTGCCACACAATCCTTTCATTTATCTTGGAATAAAATCATATTATTTTATTTCTGTCATATATTCTTACTAATGCTATTATAGCCTGACTCCATGCTCTCAAGCCAAGCAGAGATAGATTGCATTAGGACCCTAAGCCATTACTATATGCACTCCCCCAGCACGCAGTCCTGCTGAGTGAACGTGCCATTTTGTGGGACTGAGCTTCTGCTGACAAAGACCTAATGCCCTTAACAGTGCAGAAGTCCTTCCTCACTCTTTGGCTGTGGGTGGGCCTCTCCATGCTACAAGAAGGAGATCCATTAGGTGTGGTCAGAAGATTTTGCCTCTTTGATTTTTATTTTGGGCATGATGCGCTAACAATCTGGCTGTACTGCCTGGGATTTAGCATTATTTGAAGAAGAATTGAGCATTATTTGAGGAAACAGGCTTTTCTGCCGGTTGCTCAGCTTTGCAGTTCTAAAGGAAGATCTTCCTACACCTTCCCTATTAACATAAACAAGCAGGAATAAAACGAAATTCCTTGAGACACAAAGCGAGGCAAGACTGGAATGCTACCAAGGTTCTTTGAAGGCTCTTCGGAGATCCAAATATCACAAGTCAAGCAGGTGAGGCAGAAGGCTGGCTTATCTGAACAGGAATCTTCTCTTCGAAATAAGGCAAAAAAGGAAAATGTATGTCCAGTGGAAGCAAGTCAGGTGACATGAGAAGAACACAGAGATGCTGCTTGTCATTGTAGGGAGAAAATTTGTGTGGCCAAAGCTGAACTGGAGTTTAAGCCAGCCAGAAATATGGGGGACAATAAAAAGACTTTTTTCAAACATATTAATGGCAAAAGGCAGTGTAAAAATAGCATCAGCTCATTACAGGATAAGGGTGGTCACCTCAAAAACAGGGACATGGGCAAGGCAGAGGTGTTTAACACATTCTTTGCCTCTGTCTTCAACATGAATGATGGAACATGGGGGTCTCAGTGCCCTGAGCTGGAGGACCATGACTGTACAAAAAATGATCAACTCCCATCAACCCTGAATCTGTGCAGTACCAGCTGCTGCAGCTGGATCCCTATAAATCTATGGGCCCTGATGGAATTCATCCCAGGATCCTCAAAGAACTGGCTGATGTCATTGCAAAACCTCTCTCAATGATTTTTGAGCAGTCTTGGAAATCTGGAAAGGTCCCAGCTGACTGAAAGCCAGTGAATGTTTTCCTGATTTTCAAGAAGGGCAAGAAAGAGGACCACAGAAACTACAGGCCTGTCAGTACCTACAGTCACTTCAGTACCTGGTAAAATTGTGGAGAAGATTATTGTGGGGGGGATTGAAAGACATTTGAAAGACAATGAAGTCCTTGGTCACAGTCAGCACAGCTTCATGAGAGGAAAGTCCTGCTAACTGAATCTTACTTCCTTTTATGGCAGGGTAACCCACCCAGTTGATCAAGGGAAGCCAGTTGATGTGATCTTTTGGATTTCAGTAGAGCTTTCGTTGCTGTCTCTCACTGTATCCTTCTGGACAATATGTCCAGCTCACAGCTGGACAAACACATCCTGTGGTGGGTGAGGCAATTGGCTCATGGGTCAGGCACAAAGGGTTACAGTGGTTTGGGGACAACGTTAGATTGGAGAGATGGGCAATCACCAACCAGATGAAGCTCAACAAAGGCTAGTGCCAGATTCTGCACCTGGGATGGGGCAGCCCTGGATGTACGGACAGACTGGGGAATGAGAGGCTGGAGAGCAGTGCGTGGAAAGGGCCCTGGGGGTCCTGGTCAGTGGCAAGTTGAACAGGAGCCAGCAGTGCCCTGGCAGCCAGGAGGGCCAACCCTGTCCTGGGGGGCATCAGGCACAGCATCGCCAGCCGGGCAAGGGAGGGGATTGTCCCCTCTGCTCTGCACTGGGGTGGCCTCACCTCGAGTGCTGGGGGCAGCTTTGGGTGCCACAATATAAGACATTAAATGATTAGAGACAGTCCAAAGGAGGGCAACAGAGTTGGTGAAAGGCTTTGAGAAGAGCAGCTGAGGTCACTTGGTCTGTTCAGCCTGGAGAAGAGGAGACTGAGGGTCATTGCAGTTACAACTTCCTTGTGAGGGGAAGAGGAGGGACAGACACTCATCTCTGCTCTATGGTGATCAGTGACAGGACTCAGAAAATGGCCTGAAGTTCTGTCAGGGGACACTTAAGTTGGATATTAGAAGAAGGTTCTTCACCCAAAGGGTTCCAGTTGGGCAGTGGTCACAGCACCAAGCCTGACAGAGTTCAAGAAGCATTTGGACAATGCTCTTGGGCACATGGTGTGATTCTTGGGGATGGTCGTGTGCAGGGCCAAGACTTGGACTCAATGATCCTTGTGGGTCTGTTCCAACTCAGCATGTTCTGTGATTATGTGACCTTTTTGCATTAAACAAAGACAGTCTTGAAGTACACAGAGGTGGCAGCAGTCAACTCTATAACTGAGTGCTGCATCCAGGGGTACAAGAGTGCTCCCAGCATCAGGGAAACCCAACAGAGAGCACAGAGCCCCACCTGAAGCTGGCAGCTCTAGCAAGGGAAGCTGATGCAGCTTGGGCTTATGAGGAGCAACTGCCCCTGGGTAAAGTTGAGACCAGGGAGGGCAAACAAGAATCAAAAGGGTCCAGTGGTTTGTGCAGGAGGGCATGTGAGAAAGTCCCTGCACACTCCCTGTAGTGCCACAAATCAGGGAAGTGCTCTAGGTCCCTGTAAGGATGGTGAACATTAACCTCAGAGTTAAAACCAGTGTTTCTAAAGAGAAAGCCCCTGCGACGTCTTATGCTTACACTCAGATGGGGTAGATAAGGAAGCAGACTAGCCAGCAGGTAGTACTAAGTGCACAGACCCTCCTCCTAGAGGAAAGGCAAGTACTTGCAAAAAATGCGGACATATCTGTTGAATCAGCTGTCTGAGCTGAAGGAATCAGTTAAAAGGCTGTGTGCTATTAGAGGGACCAAGATTGGGATAGACAAGTCGATTCAGAACCATGCTCCTATGAGGGACACCACCGAAAATACAGCAACTTATGACCCACACAAACAGGATTCTACTTCAATCTCCACCCTTTGATTTTTTACAATCAAAACCAGGTATGAAGCTTTAACCCATGAGCAAGGTCTGCAAGGAGAAACTGTACCAGAAACACACAGAATATACCACCAAATGGAACAAGAGCACATAGTGGGTGACTCAGTTATGGGGTATTGAAATGTGCATCTGCTGGCCTGACAGGGAATTACAAGAGGTGCACGGCCTTCCAGGAGATAAGGTCCAAAAAATATTGACTACAAATCAATGGGCCCTGAAAATATCCACCAGAGGGTACTAAGAAAGCTGACTTCATTACGTGGCCACTCTCCATAATCTCAGAGATATCAAATAGATTGAGGCATATCTCAGAAGAATGGAAGAAGGTTAATGTCACCCCTGTTAGCAAGAAGGGCTTAGAAGAGGATCCAGGAAATGATAGGCTCATGTCTTGCTTCAGTCCTTGGGAAAGTTATAGAATGAATCCTCCTGGGGGCTGTCCCAAGTCAGATGGAGCATGTGACTGGGAAAAGCCAGCATGGATTCACCAAGAGCAAATCGTGAATGACAAACACGATTGCCTTCTATGATAGAGTAACCTGATAAGCTGACATGGGACAAGCAGTGTCTACCTGGATTTCTCCAAGGGTTTTGATATGCTTTGTCCCAGCCTGCTCCCAGAAAGACTGCTGTGTTACAGTCTAGTGAAGTGGTCCATGCAGNTAGAGAAAACTGAATTCTTGCATTTTTGTTCCTCATTTCTTTAAAATGGCCTTAATTCAATATGGTGCACACTGTTATCTACCTGGATTTCTCCAAGGGTTTTGATATGCTTTGTCCCAGCCTGCTCCCAGAAAGACTGCTGTGTTACAGTCTAGTGAAGTGGTCCATGCAGTGGTGGGGGAACTGGCTGACAGGCAGTGCGCAGAGGGTGGTGGTGCATCGCTCCTTTTCACACTGGCAGCCTGTCAAAGTGGGGTCCCCAGGGATCAGCTTTGGGCCCAGCACTGTTTGATTTCTTCATAAGTGATCTATGGTGGGATCCTGATAAACCCTGATAAAGTTAGCTCATGATACCAAACTGAGTGGGGAACTGGACGCTTTGTGAAGGAGACATCCTGCAGGAAGACCTTTTCACACGGAGTTGCATAAAAAAGAGCCTAATGGGCCCAAGCTGCTCCTGGGGAGATTCCAATTGGACACAAGAGGAAAATTTTTCAAGATGAGAACAATCAGCTATTGGAACAACCTCCCCAAGGAAATGGTGTGTTCTCCAATGTTGAAGACTTTAAAGATTCATGTGAACAGGGTGCTGGGCCATCTTGTCTAGGAGGTGCTTTTGTCAAGATAGATTGTACCACATGATCCTTGAGTTCCCCTTCCAACCTGGTATTCTCAAATGCAATTATCAGGTAGAGAGCATGTTTTCAGTTTCTGCTGATGCCTCCAGAAAAGCACATTCAATTATTGGAAATATCTTTATATGTAAATGTATTTATAGATTTATACATTTTCATAAAGAGAAAATACGTATTGCATAAAATCATAGTTAATTTTTTTTTGCTTGTTTTTCTTTCCAGAATTTTCCCAGATTAACCAGGCAAAATCAGGTTAAAATATTGAATATAATTCAAAAATACAGCTTTTTTTTCTGCTCATATTTATGAGCAGACAGCTACTGATTTCCCTCTTCTATTTTGTTCAAAATGTACTGTTTATTAAATAACCCCAAAGCATTTAGAAAGCATGAAAATTTGTACTTGATCTCTTGCTTCTCCTTGATATATTTAACTTGTTGTACAGATTTAGAATTTTTTTCTCTTTTTAAGCTTTCCTGAGTTTTTAACTTCCTGCCTGGCTACTGCTGGCTATCAAAGTGCTGAGCACAGCACTTGCTGCGAACCAATAAAAAGTCAAAGATTTGATGTCAGGCTCTCTTAGACTTATTTAATCACTATGAGTGGAAAAGAAGACAGATTTTGATTAAGACCAGCTAAACCGATCAATAAAGTCCTTGAACTTGCATAAGTCACTACTGGTTACTTTCAATAACAGTGATAGCCTGTACCTAGAAAGAAATATCCATCAGATCTTTACATATGAGACATACATGTGGACAACTGCTGAATGCTCCTGTAAGAGAGTGCATTATATTTCTTAACAGTCCATTGCTGTTGCTCTTGGGGGCATAGATTCAGCCAATTTCTTTTGCACTGAATCTCTGAGAAAACTGAACTGGAAAATGACGCTCAGATAGTCTATATAAACACAAAAGGAGACTAAATATATAGTGAGCAACATGACAACCTTGAAATGTGCAATTTTCACTAATTCCATTCTTGATATACTAGTCCAAGTTCTAATAGGGGAGAAGGTCAGGGTGGAGGTGCAGTACTTCAGGATCCTCTAGATCCATTGGATATGAGACTTAAACAAACAAGAAATTACTTTCATTGATTAAATGCAGATTGAATTAGTGGGAAAAAATGACAGGCCCTGCTAAGGTTGTGTCCCCCAGTCATTGTTTAACTCAGCGTGACAGATTCAATCTGCTCAGCCCAAAGGAAGGCCAAAGATGTCACTCACAGACTCTGCACAATGCTACAGCCACAGAAGAGCAAAATCGAAAAGTTGCACTTTATCAACTCACAGCCTGGAGCCACTGTTCTCATTCGGGTTGTGTTAGCAGAACAATGAGCTACAGCAGGCGCAAGGCTGCTCCACATAATAATTATAGGTATCCCACAGGCAAAGCTCTTGTTGCTTTTAAGACTTGACAGAATGTGTCTTGTAGGCATGACCTAGCAGACGGGGGACTTTTTTCTTTCATATTTTCCAAAAAGCTACCTAAGAGAAACATATAAATAATCCTGATAAGGGATACATTTTCTCCTAAACAGGTAGGTTGATTACTATAAGCTGCTCTTCTGTTTCATTCACGCTTAAAATAATTAGAGATTACCTTAGTGGAAGGAAGTCAAGTATAGCAACAGAAACAGGCATAGACCTTTTGCTCTATCCTGCTAATTTGTGTCACCTACTGCACTGCCTTATGTATTGATGGTAGAAAAAATGAAGCAGAAAATTAAGTCTGAAAGGCATTTTTGTCCTGCTGTCACTTTGTACAACATTTAGTTCAGTTGACATGACACTGTGCCTTTTGTTACATAAAACTGTCACATTGTCCCCTTCTGGTTAGCCACAGTTGCCGACCAAATCAATAATGTCTGTCAAAACTGTCAAATAATGAAAACAGCTAAAAATATCTGTTATAATAGATAATATTTTTATGACCATTAAAGGATACACACAATATTATGTCGCCAACAATATGAGCAAAGAGGTAAGATAAACTTAACAATTAGCACAAACTGAAGAAGGATTCTCCCTGATATATTGTCATGTCTGGACATTTTAATTATTTCCTACTAATTTTTGATGTTTTGGTATGCTACTAATCTTTGAATACAGTTTATGATTACTGCAGGACACTTAAAACATGAAAGAGTATGCATTTATTTTGTTAGAGTTGTTAGGCACAATTTGTTCTGCTTCAGATTTTACAGATAAAACATAAACTACTAGCAGCCTAAAAGAGTACAGAAGGAATCCAATGAAAATGCACAGAGACTGATCGTCTTTTTCAATCTCCCACTCTTGCTTGGACCATGGTTGATACAGAAATTTAAGGACAAGAACAGTGAGATTTGCTAACTATAGTCGACATCTTATGATTGTATTTTCTTTTCAACTTCCATCATTTCAGATTAAAATTCTCATGATCCTTTTTTGTTTATAGTTTCAACCCAGAGGCTCTGGTAAACATGTAATTTGTCTAGAATGTGGAAGAAAAGATTTTTGCCCCAAAAAGGCACAGTTTGTCCAAAAGACACCACAGTGCTGGCATGTGAGATTGAGCTTCCTGGCTGGATATTGCTGGAAGCTACACAGCCAAATTTGCCGACTGTTCCTCCAAACAGCCACAACCATAAATATCAGTCCCATCCATATAACTTTCAAAACATTGTAATTTTGTTTAGTATATACTTTTAAGAGTGTCATTTGGACTTTACACTTAAAAAACTTTGAGTTCTGTGGTTATTTCAGATTCTTTCTGGAAGACCCAGCATGATGTGCAGGACTGGTGTAAACGGTCTCAGTTATGTCCTGTTTTGTAGAGAGAAACACATGGATTTGAAAGCCTTTTGTAATTTTTTAACCTGGACAAAGACATTCCTGAATTTTTTGCCTTCAGTGTTGTCACAAATATGATGTCAGCCCCACCCTACTAACTAATTATCTTTACCTAGTCAGGGAAATGCATCCATTCTTTTATATGTACTTTGACAACATTTGGTTGAAGAGGAAAGGAAAGATTAGGCAAAAAAAGCATTCGACAGATCCAAAAACTCTTTAAAGCAAATTGAAATCTATTAAGAGATTGTCTTGTGTCAATAGATGCCAGTAATATGGGAATTCCATTTTGCTTTTTTTCAGCTCAGAAAAGTTTTCTCTGTAGATTTTTTGTCACAGAGTCATAGAACAGATTGGGTTGGACAGGACTTTTAACAGTCATCTAGTTCCAACACCCCTACAATGCACAGGCACACTCAACTAGATCACGTTGTTACCTGTCCTGTCCAACCTGACCTTGAATATTTACTGGGATGGGACATCTATCACCTCTCCAGTCAACACCCTCATTGTAAAAAATTTCTTCTTAAAATCTAACCTAAATTTGCCCTCTTTTAGTTTAAAAGCATTACCCCTTGTTCTACAGCAGCAAGCTCTGTTAGAAAGTTTGTCCCCACCTTCCCTGTAGGCTCCCTTCAGGTACTGAAAGTTGCAGTGAGGTCTCCCTGGATCTTTCTCTTCTCCAGGTTGAGGAACCTGAACTGTCTCAACCTTCCCTCACAGAAGAGGTGTTCCAGCCCTCTGAAAATCTTTGCAGCCCTCCTCTGGACCTGCTTCAGGTACTCCATGTCCTCATGTTGGGGGCCCCAGAGATGGATGCAGTACTCCAGATGAGGTCTCATGAGAACAGATGGGAAGCATTACCTCCCTTCACCTGTTTTCTTTTGATGTAGCCCAGGGTACAGTTAGGTTAAACCCAGAACTCCTTTCACTATGTTTCAGTGCTGTAAATGTGGACGTTTTAATTGTATATACTCAAAATATAGATATACGCAAGTACCCTTTGTTTATAGCCGTAAAATTATAGTAATAGTTTAATTTTTAAGTATTTTTTAGTTTTGAGGGTGTTTACCCCATCATTTAGATGCAATTTCGGTTTTACTAAATTCATTGATTTAATTAATGAGCTGTGAGATTTCTTAATATAGAGTTAATTAATTGGAATAATTCTCAGTCTGAGAATGTCATAGGTTATGTTTGTAAACTCAGAAGGTAGAACAGAAGTGTTGACGTCTTTGTATTCTCTGTGTTCTGTTTAAGATCTTCAATATACTGTAGTAAATTGCCTTTATATTTCACAAAATTAATTTATTAGACTTTTCAAATTACAGACTTGGTTCATACATTTTCAAGGTTTAAGTCAGCACGAAGACAGAAACAATTCTTGTGAAGTGATTTTTACTATTTCCCAGTGCAACAGGACAAGAAAATCCTACCACAAGAAAAGCCCAGCTGACAAGATTTCATTTCACCTGATTTGATCTATGATTATATTTTGTAGTGTTATGTCATATTTGCAAACAAATTTGAATTATGTAGCTGCAAAAAGTAACATCATAGCATGTCTCTTGCAGAATTAAAATCTTGAAAGATTAGTATGCTACTGACACAACAGAAGTATGTTCAGAAAACTGGAGCTTATTCTCTCCTAGATGAGACCATCCGTAACATTCTCTATTAATAGCTTGGAATACTAAACAAGGAAGTGACTCAATTTTTTACCTCTTTTTTTTTTTTCTAATCCTTTGAAAAGCACTTGCAATCTTGCCGAATCAGTTTTCCACAATGTCAGAAAAAAGCAAACTTCCGTATTCTCATAGAATATAGCTTTTTTGGACCATGTTCTATAGGCTGATCTTGATGAAAATAGGCAGAAATTTTGGCCTGCAAATTTCCCAGTGTGGATACATATTTCTTGGAAGTCCATGCTCTACAGTTCCTATGAAGGTCTCTGACATTCTTTTCTGTCACTATTTTTGTTTCAGTGTAACTTCAAAAGGGAGATCTGACACCACTTCCAGGAAGAAAAATTCTCTGGGTGAATCTTCACAGAATTTTTGTCTGGTGGAGATAAGTTCTACCTTTTTTTTATTCTACTTTTTTTTATTCTACCTTGTTTTTTAAACTACGAGATGAGAAAATTGAGTTCCCTTTTACCTTCTGAAAGTGTAACAGACTGGAACAACTCTTCTTTTATAAGCTGAATTTCAGCCAAGAAGAAATGAGTAAGTCTTCAATTCTGATTAGTACACTTGTGATAATTCCTCTTGTGGTGAGAGTTGAGTGAGTTGAAAGCCATCTTTTGGTCCTACTTATTGATGAGCACATTAAAATTTTCAATAATATGAGGTACTTTGACTCCTTGACCACTTATGCTGCCTTTTAAAGGCCTCACGAGTCACCCAGGAAGCTTCCATACTGAAAACACACATTCACATTGATTAGATACTTTCTTATGGCCCTTATAAGGAAATCTAAATAGGTTATCTGGCCAAAAGATCTATGGCTCTTGCACAAGGTGCTAATGAAGAGCTGGATTCTCTCTAGGACTGACACAGCTGTGCTCAGGAGTCGGAGGGAATGATGTCCCACTTGCCCATCCCTTAAGAGCGTTGTGGCTGTGGACACCTGTGATAAATTATTCAAAGTCCTAATGAACAATATTCTTTCCCCATCAGCAGATAGATGGGGAACATGTAAATGGCTCTACATAACCAGCAGACTCTCCAAGTGAAATTCAAGGAGTAATCTACAACCTCTAAAAGGGTTTAAACAATCTAAACAGTCTTCTTTTTCCTGAATACCTGCCAGATCTGGAGGGTGATTGTGGGGGAAAAGAAGAACAAAAAAACCAAAAACAAAACCAAACCAAAAAACAAACAAGTCCC
>RAHM01000085.1:1183024-1265317 GCA_003713295.1 Parotia lawesii | reverse complement strand
TCATTATACTTCTTGTTTAAAATATGACAGACTTTAGCCCTTCTTGTGTCTTCAATAAACATCATAAATGGGTGTGGGAAAATTATTGATAATTTTTTATTTTCTAGATGAACTACAGCCTCTTAAGTTCACATTTAGTTCCCCAACGGATCCTTAAGCTGGTATTATTTGGTTTAAAACTGCTATTTTTAAGCCTTGAAGTCTGTATGGGTATGTAATGATGGGAAGCACTAAAGACTACCCCAAAAGTCTAAGAAAAATCCTAATATCCTTAAAGAAACCATTCTGCAACTGTTTAATCCATTTTTTGAATATTTCATGTAATTGACAATATGTTAAAAATTACTGAAAATTGTCCAATACAGTGCAAATATTCCAACAAAGAACCTGTTTAGAGCACTGAAATTTACCGTATTTGAACTTCCCTTGAGGGTCTAGATTTTGGTAAATGATGGTAAATTTTGGTAGATGAAATTTTATTTTTTAAAAAGTGTAGTGTTTCTTTAGCAAATTTTATTGCATTACCTTTATAGTGCAAAGCAAGAGGTCTGGTCTTCTTCACATGATTGTATTTCTCATTCCTACCTTCTAATATGTCAGAAAGTCACCTTCAAAGACTGCTGTCTTGTTTACCAATCAAGAGTCATTTGAATAAACCTTTTTTTAATTCTGTTGTGCTCTATGTCATAATCTTGATATTGTTATCCATTATAGTGGATCCTCAAAGATGGTAAATCTCTATCCCTATACAGGTTATTCATGTCTCAAGATGCTTGGCAAAACATAAACAAGTTTAACTGAGTAAATTATTGTATTAAAAGCTAAACTAAATGACATAAAATGGATAACTGGAATACAATCACTGAAGGGAAGCGGTGGGGGTATCTAGGATGTTAAAGGGGCAAGTGTGGAAAGGAACTTGGATGCCAAGAATATTAATCCTTTTCTTTATTAAAAATGTGGTGTCCTTGCTGTTTATGAGTATTTGAGGCAGAGATGAAAGGAGTATTTTTAAAATGTTTGATCTTTTCTTCAGCTGCAGTAATCTTCCTGACCTCTGTAGTGACAGAGCTCTGGAGCTGTCAGGCTCATTCTGAGCAAGGAGGCAGTTCAAAACACTGAGTCACAGCCTGTGTCAAATATCGAGCACTAGCAAAAAGCCATTTATGAATCAGTTCAGCCTCAATAATTATGCAGGCATTATTTGGTGTATAATTATGAGCAACAAACATATCCAAGAAAATTTCAATTTATTTACAGATTTCACCATTTACAAACTGAACACAAAAACACTTCTCATACCCTTTTTTCATTTTGAACTAAACAACATGCTCGATTTACAATCAGCACCAACATGGTCTATATAAAACAAAACTCTTATTAGTTAACCCTCAAATACACCTTTCTCATATTTTCTTTTACTTCTTTGCAAGCATTGTTTATGCATAACATGGCAAAATTTTTTTAAGAACATCCTGTTATGTAGTAATTTAAGACTGGAACTGAGGAAGGAACGGTTGCTCTATTCCATGGGTTTGAGTGAAGAAATTTACCATTTTTGTACACAAGGAAAATTATTCAGTTATGATGATATTGAAATCACAGTGAGGATTTTTTTTTCCTAGATGAGGTAATTTTCCATTTCAGTCTTCTTTTCACAAAGAGCCATATATATCCAACATCCTTCATCAGTGATTCATTAGTGCAATGAACCTCTGCAGAAAAGAACAGGAAAAAGATCAATGTTGTAGTAATATATTTTCAGACACAGTGGTACATTCTTGCCCACTACAGCATGCCATACTGCTCAGATGATATTACATTTTAAAACAAATAATTTTTTCAAGGATGTTTACTTATTATGAACAAAAATACCTTGAAAAGTGGGCCCATGTGAATCTCATGAGGTTTAACGAGACCAAGAACAATGTGCTGCATCTAATTTAGGGTGATTCTGACTGGGGGATGAACAGATCAAGAAAAGCTGTACCAAGAAGGACTTGGAGGTGATGCTGGACGCTGGACATGACTGGGCAATGCGTCCTTGCAGCTCAGAAAGCCAATTGTATCCTGGGCTGCATCCAAAGCAGCATGGACAGCAGGGCAAGGGAGGCATTCTGTCCCTCTGTTCTGCTCTGCTGAGACCCACCTGGAGTGCTACATCCAGCTCGGGGGTCCCAGCACAGGAAGGACATGGACCTGTTACAGTGAGCCCAGAGGAGGACCACCAAATCCATTAGAGGAATGAAGAAGCATCTCTCCTGTGAAGAAAGGCTGAGAGAAATGGGATTGTTCAGCCTGAAAAATTCAGGACAACCTAATTGCAGCCTTCCTGTACCTGAAGGGACCCTGCAAGAAAGTTGGAGATAGGTTTGTTACAAGAGCCTGTAGTGACAGGACAAACCTACTGAAAGAGGTTTAGATTAGCTATTAGGAAGAAATTCTTTACTGTGAGGGTGGTGAAGCACTGGAACAGGTTGCCCAGAGAAGCTGTGGATGCCCCATTCCTGGAAGTGTTCAAGGCCAGGCTGGATGGGTCTCTGAGCAACCTGGTCTGGTGGAAGGTATCCCCCTTACCCATGGCAGGGGGATTGCAACTAGATAATCTATAAGGTCTCTTCCAATCCAGGCCATTCCATGATTCTATGATCACAGTTCTATCCTACTTATTGGTAGGTTGGAGATTTGTCAGCATCTGGAAATATACCTCTCCATGAGATTAGCAAGCCTCCAGACCTCTAGGCTCTCATGGGCTATACCAATCTCCTCCCAACATAAGGCGGCACTTCTTCAGCAACTGAAAAATTCCTACACCATCATTTTTATGCTTACTGACTCAATTTGTTGAGAATGTAAAAGAAAAAAAAACACATAGAAGAAGAATTATAAAGACCCAAAGACATTATGAAAAGAACAGCCTTTTCAGATTTGGAACTGAACCTTTCCATCAAAAGAGAAATACGTTGAACCTTTTAGTTACTTTCTCTCTAGTCATTAATACAGACTTCATCATTTGTGTGTCTAGAGCAGGGAACAGATGGCACTTGAATCTAGTCTGAGCTGGTTTAACTAATTTCTGCCAATCAGGAGGGCCCATTTCCTTCAGTTATGATAAGCAGTAATGATAAGAAGGTAGCCTTCTAATTGACTGTGACATACAGACATCCTAATACTTTTATCTCTTTCTGCTCGGAGATTTTTCTCAAGACGTATTTTTCCTAGGTTTTATTCCGCACTTAGTTATTTGTCTTAAAAACTATTTACAGTGTAACTGAAAAATAACTCTATTTTCTTCTGAAATGAAGACTTTTTGCATTTACAATTACCATTGCAGTTTTAGCTGTGCACAAACTCTGGGAGAGAAGTGGGTGTGTGAGTAAACACTCTTCCATTGCCTAGTGGTTATGGCATTCATGTAAACACGGAGGTCTCCTGGGGCAAACTTCTGCTCCCACTACCATTTATGGTTTTTGTGGGTGGTTGGTTTTCCTCAGTGGCTATGTCACTTAAAATACACAAGAGAATCTGAGGGCAGGGATCAGAGGTAAGGTCTTCTTCTTCCCATACCAAAACACTCCAGTTTAAAGGGTAACACTCACTAGTTGACTTTCTGGCCTGCTAAATTCTGAATGTTTGTATGCAGAGTTATAAATAAAATAAGACAGGTGGGGAACAACCTTCCAAACACAACTGCTATTATTTGGTGCTCCAGACGTGTTTATGTCACAGAAAAAGTACTGAGCTCTTTGGTCCTATCAAAAGTGTAATGTTGGAAGGACAACCAGAACTTCAAACCTGGGTCATCAATTGAACTTGGGCTTGCAGGATCGAGTAAAGGTTGAGTGGAGGATTTTTCAAAACTGAATTTTGGACACAAACAGTCAAGCCCTTTCTTATATCTTGCCCTTACTAGGCATGAAATAGAATTAAATCACGAAGAAACACATCCTTAATTTGAAAAATTTTGTTGTTGAGCATTTTCTCTGCTGTAAAATGGCCAATGCTTTAAAGACCCGGAAGTTTTTACAAAGTTTTAAAGGCAAATTAAACACACTGTGAGTGAGTATGATCCTTTGATAATCCCAATTTTTTTAATTAAGTCTGCAAGAAAGGAAATCTAATTAATCATGTTCCCTGCAAACACATATTTTGCTTGTATATGTTCTTAATTTCACTATATTTGTCAGCTTTTAATTGCCTTTTACACTGTTCTGATTTGCTAATGAACCTCACTTCCTAATCTCACCATTTTTTTATCCATTTTTTAAAATTGCATCTGCAGACTTGTGTATATTGTTTGATGCTCTTTCCTACCATGCTACCTGTACTGTGCTACTTTTTTTAAATAAATTTCAAAAAAAAAAGGTTATTTTGAGCTAGAGCTTTAGTTATCAATAATGGAACACCTACAGAATAAAGTTTTAGGCCAGCTTTGTGCATTCTTCCTTTCCAGAATGGATATAGTAAGATGCATCTTATCTGTATGATTGCATTCATGCAGTGATGGATTTTATTACTTCCTCATGTGGAATCAAGCCATTATGCGCATCCTGATCTTAAAAGATACTGAATAACCAGAGCTCTCGAGGGAACCAACAGGAAATGCTCAGCATCTCTCAGAATCAGTCCCTGCAAAGTAAATTGCCGTATTGCAAGAACTTAATGGTACTATGGGAAATATTCTAGTTCTTTTCTTTATCCCCTCAACTAGAAAATTTTGCTATTTTGCAATCCTTTAAGGCTGTTTCTACATAAAAATGAGTCACCATACTAAATATGCTTTGGTTGGTTTAGGTTGTTTCATTTTTCCAAATGCTCTATTCTGACGTTTGAGATTTTTCCGTGTTTATCATTATTCACATAATCTTAAAAACAGTGCTGTCTTGAGTTTCATTGCACGTTTCCTATGCACCTTTAACTATGTTGATCTTAATATTATTCTAGTCTGGCTCATTTTTCTAGAAACGTATTACCACTTTAGTAAAGGAAGAGTGTTTGTAATGCATATTCACACAAGAAAGAAAAATTACTAACGGATTTGACAAAATAAATGCATATTCCTGTTGTCCAGCTCCATATTACTTTATAATATTAGGGGAAATTAACATTTTATAAAACCTGTTACAGAGAATCAGATGCTCTCTCTCAGTTTGTAAAAATAGGCATGCATTTCAGGAAAACAGGTGTTTGCTACGCAGTTTAGGCATTCATTTGTATGCATTTTATATATGTGTGTGTGTTTGTGCCTCTGCGTACAAATACATATTTGTATATAGAGAGATATTGATAGATAGATAGATAGATAGATAGATAGATACACTGATGCCTGCATTGCAAAGCATGAAAACACAGTCCACTGCATATTGCTGTACTGATATAGAGTACACATACTATATAGATACTGCACTGCTTCCAAATAATATTTGTCATGTTCCAGATGCTTGAAATGACAGTCTTTGTGTATAATATGTCTCCAGCACAATTTAGACTACCATACGCTCATTTGCCCTCAAGTGGGCCTATTTAAAGTATAATTGACTGCCCTGGCAATTATTGTGAATAGCAGCTGTCTACTGGTAAAAAAAGAGGCATATATATAATGACAGAGAAAGGATCAAATACAAGCAATAGAAAAAGAACATAAAGAAAATATCTATATAAGGTATTTTAAACCAGATTTTATAGTGGAAAGCCACAAGGCCTATTAGCCATTTCCAATTAAGGACTATCAAAAAATAAAAGAAAGTACTCAACTATTTATGAAAGGCAGCTGGGTCTACCCTAAATATAAAACTGGAAAAAGTTTATTTGTTCAAAAATTGTTACAGCTACCCCACTTCATTTATTTTCATTAACTGTGTTAGGTTTTGATGAAACCTTTGTTGTATCATGTACCTTCTGTTTCAGACAAAAACACCTTGCTTTGTTTTTTTCCTAAATAGCTACATAATTAGATGGATTATTTCATGTGTCTGTGCGTGTGTTTGCTGAAGAGAACAAGCCAGATAAATTAGCACTTAGCAGAACACACAATAGCACATAATATGCCCTTGTGTTTCATATAAAGCTTTATTTGTCATTCACGGGTGGTTGGCAAAACTGACTTTGCTTTTGAAAATGACAGGTGGTACTCTGGTGCTTTCTGTATGAAAAAGAGAAACAACCTTCACCAAAACACTGTCTCTCAATAGCTCCTGTGATTAAGTATTCAACCGTGGGCTTGTGTTTCCTCTAAACTTTTGTTTCATTTGCATCTCTTAGGCCTGACATCACCAAGCCAGTTTAATAGTTGAGATTCTATGCCACAAGTTACATTGAGTCCCAAAAAGACCTTCTTTCCTCGAGGCCTGATTATCAGACAGGTGAAGTTCAGTATATTTCAATAAGCTCCGCATTCCATGTCAGGAATCAATAGCCCTCCTCCTTTCTTTAGGGGTTATTAAATTGCAGCTGTAACATTAGCCTTCTTTATCTAATTGATTGTCTTTTCACAGGGCTGAGAAAATCAATAGCAGTCAATGGGACTGCCCTGTTTTTCCTTAATAGATGTTTTCTCCTAATTGGCTGCCTGGGTGGCTTCAGTGAGCTCAGTATGTTTTCAGAAGTCCACAATATGTTGCAGTTCTTGTAAACTATTTTACCATGTGCAACGGTTATTGATTTTATAATGAAATCTAGAAAATTCAATAGCAATCAGGAATATAGATCAGGATTCCTAGGTACGTTAAAGCAAAGGGCAAACTCAGTTTGCAACCACTTCAAGCTGTGATCCAATTAAATATGTCATTAAAGTATTATGGTAGCTAAATACGTTCTAAAAAGACAGTTGGTCATCTCTTCAAAATTTCATATAGAAGAAAAAGCAGCAAAATATTTTAAAGTTTTTTGACCATGATGTCCAAATTACTGATAGGTTTAAACAGCAGATAAAGTAAGACTATAGAACATTTTCAACACTGTGCTGGTCATTGAGTTTTGTCCACCTTGACCTCTTGAAATATTCAAATAAGATACCTACTAGAAAAGCAAGTTAGAGAGAAAAGGGGTGAGGTAGTTGTGGAGAAACACTCAGCACTACCCAAATTATGCATTTGACCTTTGTTGAAAAGGTCAGCATGTCAAATCCTTGATTCTCAGAGTCCATTCAACACTTAGAATCTCACTTCTGCCTACAGACAAACTTTGGAGGTGGCTGAATTTCATGAGCACTTATTTAATGTCATTTCTCTGTATCGTATTTCTGCTCAAATTTTGTTCTATACCTTAGTGGGATATCTTTACCTTGCATGACTGTCAGGCAGAACAGCAGCATCAGCAGCACATCAATCACAGCCTGCAGAGATCAGCAGCCAGTGGTGTAAATAGCAGATACTAAAATGCAGCCTACATTACATAAATGTGTTACTGACTTAGACTTGCTCTGCATTACGGCATTACATTTGCAATAAAGCTCTCCAGCTGTATACCATGATAGAGTGACAGCAGCTCAAATTTCTCTGATAATGACAAGACCTCAAAATTTCTCCATTGAGGAGAAGCAATTCTGTCATTTAAAGGACAGGAAATGTTTCACATATCTTTGTTTCTTAATCGGCAAAGAGAATGGAAAGAAAATAAAGGAGAAAGAAAATTCAGTGTCACTAAAATGACATATAGAATAGTACGTTCTCTGATTTTCTTCCTTTGTATCTCCATTTTATGCCATTGTTGCTGTTCTAAGTAAACAAACCAAACCTTTTTCTTGTTTCCCATCTTCAGCAAAGGGCCCTTCAGTGCACTGGGTCATTCTGACATGGCAAGTTTTTGGTTGTATAAAGAGACAGTTGCTTATACAGAATGGTATATTATAATGAAACAAGTTTATATCTTTACACAAAAGAGTGGTCAAATACTGTACCATTAAAAGGAAGTAACTTTAAAAAAATATGAACTGTAAACAAATCACCAGCCTATTCTAAAATCACAGAAAAGGTGTTCTTCTTAGTATACATATTTATCACAAACATTATGGAAATCTGCAATTAGAAGTATTGAATTCCCCATAAATTTTCCTGTTTTATATGAAAGTGTCAACATTGTTAAAATGAATGAAAATTTGTATCTGTTCTGTAATTTGTACTCGGCCATAATGCAGAACTACATGCATGCTTTAAGACATTGCATAATCCTTGAGAAGAGCCAAAACAAATGTATATCCATACTAAATCTGGCAACTGCATACCATGTACAATAAGAGTAACATAAGAAAAATCCTGAATCTGCAAAATAATATTCCTTGGACATGCTTTAGCCAGAAGGCAAGTGTTTGTAAACATGCAATAATATCTCTTTGATTCTATCCCAGATTTCTTCTATTCTCACACAGACTAACTGATTAATTGTCAGACCATCTGTCTATATAAAAAGTTTTCTTATGCTTGCCACTGTGTTCTCTCTGCTGCTAGTTCCTTCTTACCAATCCAGCACACAAACTCTGTGTATATCTTTTGTGGTTGTTGGGAAACCATGTCAGATCTTCACGTGGTCTATCCCTGGGACCTTCCTGAATGTTTTGGGCACACAGAGCATGTCCATTTGCCCAGCTGCAGGAAGAGAAAAATGGCTTAGAGGAGACATTGTTCCTTTGCATTCCTGTTTTATTTGGGCTACATATAAGTAAGAAATTGGGAACCTGACCTGATGAGATGTTGGACAGAAGTCTCTTCAGCATGTTCTAATAACAAATCCGGATGTTCTGGCCAATGGCGCACAGAAGCATAAACTTGTCTAATTGTTTTGTGGAGCTGTGGCTTTTAGGTCCAGTATGGCAGAAGGACATGGCAATCCTTAACATAAATCTCTCTGTTATTCTTGGTGGAAATTTAATTCTAAAATCAAAGTGAGTTTTTTTGTGGCCTTTGTTAGAATATAGAAATGTGTTAGAGCAGCAAAGTCAATAAGCTCAGAATAAGGTATAAGCAATTTTTTTTTCTTTTCAAAACCCAGTCCAATTCCTGGGGTGGAGTGAGTGAAAATCTTCTATTCATTACAAACTTAATTATGCCTGTAGTTAATGTGGTCAAAGCAAGAACAACAAATGTGAATCAGATTTGTTCTCTGTCCAGTTGATGACGTAACTGACTGAATGTAGGTCAGAACTCATCTAGATTGTTCCCAGCAGCACTTCCATCCAGTCTGAAATATGCGGAGAAATGGTGCTTGCTTCATTCACTTCTTGCTGTATTTAATTATGGATTATTATGTTTTCAATCTCATTAGTTACTTGAAGGATCACAAGTTAAAGACAGTCCATTTCACTTGGATGAATATGTATCTTGAATTGTTATGATATTTGAACACTTCAGGTTTTATAGCCTCATCTATTTTTGTGATTCCATTATGTTTTACCTCTGCATAAATTCTTGGAATCAGTGTAGGAAGGGATATTTTAGTTAAATACACATTTCCTGTGACTTAAACATTTGGCTTTAAGTTTTTCTAAAACCTGAAATGTATCATAAGACAGGAAGGAAGCATCAGAGAAAGGGAAAGGAGAAATATGCAGACAGATAATAACAAGCTGTTTTTTATTGTACCAGTAGAGGGACACAACCAAACACTCAAGCAGGAACCAAATAGTATGTGTTTTTTCATAGTATCAGAAAACAATTTTTCCCTTTTTTAAATAAGAATCAAACAAAATAAAAATAAATCTCTCTTGCATATGGGGTACATGTGAAAGGCAGAAGTCATATACATTTCATTTCCCAAAATTTTCAGGAATTTTATCTGCAATCTTTCAATCAGAATATTGTTTTCCCTTCAGTAAGACCTACTTGGATTTCATCAGAAGTATCCATTCAGTAGCAGTAGTGTTATGAGAAGAATGGCTCTGCCGCTAGCATTCCTGAAACTTCTCAGTATGGAATCATGCCATAGAATCATAGAATAGTGTGAATTGGAAGGGACCTTATAGATCATCTAGTTACAATCCCTCTGTCATGGACAGGGACACCTTCTACTAGACCAAGTTGCTCAGAGCTCCATCCAGCCTGGCCTTAAACACTTCCAGGAATGGGACTTCTCTGGGCAACCTGTTCCAGTGCCTCACCACCCTCCCAGCAAAGGATTTCTTCCTAATATCTAATCTAAACCTATTCTATTTCAGTAGGCTTGTCCTGTCACTACAGGCTCTTGTTAATAAGTCCTGCTCTACCTTTCTTGCAGGCTCCCTTCAGGTACAGGAAGGCTGCAATTAGGTTGTCCTGAAGCCTTCACTTTTTCAGGCTGAATGATCCCGATTCTCTCAGCCTTTTCTCACGGTATGGGTGCTCCATCCCTCTGATCATCTTGGTGGCCTCCTTTGGACTTGTTGCAACAGGTCCATGTCCTTTTTGTGCTGGGCCCCCAGAGCTGGATGCAGCACCGCAGGTGGGTCTCACCAGGGCAGAGCAGAGCAGCAGAATCCCCTCCCTCCCCTGCTGCCCATGGGGCTCTGGATGCAGCCCAGGACACGTTTGGCTCTCTGGGCTGTGAGTGCCATGGCTGGGGCATGTCCAGCCTCTCACCCACCAGCATCCCCAAGTCCCTCTGGGCAGGGCTGCTCTCGGTCTGTTCATGCCCAGCCTGTGCTGGTACCGAGGGTTGTCCCTACCCAGGTGCAGCTCCAGCACTTGGCCTTGTCAAACTTCACGAGATTCCTGTGGGCCCGGTTCTCGAGCTTGTCCAGGTCCCTCTGGATGGCATCCCATCCTTTAGGTTTGACACACAAACTGAGTTAACTTTGTAAAAGAATATCAATTTTCATGTAGAAATGTGAGTTTCCTAGAACATTAGACGTAGCCATTCAGTATTTTAGTCCTGTGACTACTATGTTTGACTGGAAACTTATTCTGCCTGCAAAATGAGCAAGAAGTAGATGTAGAAGATGAGTCTTAAAATTAGCATACTAATAATATTAATGTTTATAACAATATAACTTGGACAGATAAAACACCTTTTTAGTGTAGGTCAATGAAAGAGAAACCTTGGTTTAAGAAAAAATATTATCTCATGTAGGATCTTGCAGTATTGAAGGTGGCAACAAGTTTTTCTCCCAACTTGACTTGCACCTTTTTGCATGCTCTTCTGATAGAAATGCCTATTTCAGCAAGGTGCCAGAGTATATAAGCCTTGATAATGTGCTTTCATGTGCACAAATTAACTGCATGATGTTTTTTCAGAGTTCTTAAAAGTGTTAATGGAATCTGAGCAAGATTTTACCGAAAGATTTCTTAACTATTCAGTAAAATGAAATTTTAAAAGTGCGATAAAATTATAAATTACTATTACAGTGAAAATATAATATCACAAAATATTTAATTTTGAATTACCTTTCTATACTTAATCTAACCGTTTTGGTAATAAATAATTGCTAAGAATTTGCTAACAATTTCTCTCTGTGACATTTTTCCTCATATAATTGTAAGAAGTAATTAATATTGATTAATATTGTACTCCAGTATTTTTGCACTTTTCAGATAACACTCTGTTCCTCATGTTCTCAATTTCTGTCTCAGAGACATCTCTGCTAAACAACAGACTTTCTCACTCAAATCTGCAATTCCTCTGATATACCATAACTGATATTAATCACGATCATTAATCTATTTGATTCTATTTCTTCTGAGTACATTTATGCAACAGGCAGATTTTTCTAACATGTAGATAAGAACGCAAATATTGCATAATTTAAACCAGAGACTTCATCACGTTCAACCACATTTTTTATTTAAATTTTGTGGTATGTTTAAGTCATAGCAGAATACGATTCATTTAACCTTGGTCATTGTATTTCTACAGTAAGCTATAGATGAAAATTATAATCAGGTTTCACATTTAATGAGAAGTGATTGTTCCACCTAGCTATTTTCATCTGGAGGGAATATTGCCTTAAGTGTCTGCCAGTTTGCTATACTTCTGCTACAAAATCATAGTGGTCCTTAAGGAAGTGCACGCTGCATTAGGGCAAAATATAGTAAGGGATTTAAAGGAAGCAAGACTAGGACGGAAGTTAGACACTGAAGTTGTAAACTGTGGCTCTATTCTGAGTTGCTAGCTGTCTCTGGAGGTGTCTAAATCTCATAAACTGCTCTGTGACTTTGAAGTTTCCCGGTCATCCAGCTTTCCCTTAGAGAGGTTCAATTTGTGTCCGCCTTTAGAGAGTGAGCCTAACCCTCCCTAACATGATTTGCATCTTTTTAAAGTACTGTTGTTGTCAGACATTTTGATCTAAAGTACAACCGAAGCAAAAGCTGGTTTTGCAGCTCAGTGGATCAAGTTATTATTTTTAAAAGAAAAAAAAAGAATCAACCACCGGCCCCAACACACCCACACCCACACACCCACACCCACATACCCTACTAGTTAGAAATGCAGATTCAATCTCACTCCCTTCCTGTACTTCACATTTCTATTAAAGCGATCAGAATACAAGCTGCCTGGGGAGGCAAGGCAGACATACCCCTTCTTCTTAAGATGTGCCACTGTGCAGAAGGAATTCAAGATTTATTCAGCCAGAAAGAGCTCACAAGAGTGTGATTCTGTAGCCCCATGAATAGGGCACTCATTTGTGAGGTAAGGGACCACAGCCCTGCTCACAGGACTGCTTCTGTATTTTATCCAATGACTACTTAATGGATGTGCAAGCCCAAGAGAGCAGGTAAGAAAGCAGATCTTCCACTCAGCAGATGAAGGCTGGCTTTTATGTTCTCTATGTAAGGATAATGAAGTGGTTTTTTTACCCCCCTCATCCCCATGTGGAACGCTCACAGTCAGAACACAATTTGGACAATAATAATTGTATGCAGTAACACACTTTTTAGTCTGCACAGGTTCAGACTCAAGTGTGAATCACATTATAAATAATAGAATCTAATAAAGCAAGACAGAGCAAAACAGAGCTTCAGTCCTGCAGCAAGATCCTGCAAGCTTTTGTCTTAATAATTGTATACTAGTGCCGATACACACTACCTGAAATATCTCCCCTGGAAGCAGGACATCTCTAGGGTGATTTTATGAAGCAGAACATGAAAACTTGTGCTGTTTCATGTGAAAATTTGATTTATGATTTCTTTAATATAGAATAAAAAAGTCCAGTCCTTGCTAAGCTAAGAAAAAATTATATTCTGTAAAGCTGATAGTAGATGAGGCAAAAAGTACTAGCACATTGCTAGGTTGGAAAAGGATACTAAAGGATGCAAAAAAAAATTACTTTAGAGTTTGTTTGACGGGCCATTCAGAGCAGGATCATTTCATGACTCTGTATTGCCTTGTACAGCTATCCAATCTGATTCAGAGTGACTCCCTCTCTGTTTTCCCTGGATACTGTGTTGAATGCCTGCCTACCGGTCTGAAGTGGAAGAGCAGAGAATGAAAGGTAGGCCTTCTGCTTTGAAGTGGAATAGCACAGAATGAAAGGTAGCCATATGTGCCAAGCAAATGAGACCAGTCCATCACTGAGGTATTCTTGTCTCTTTTTGTTCTTCCTTTCCTTCTCAGTCTCTCTTTGTCTTTTAGAAGATGCATTTATTTGAACATAAATGTTCACTAACTAACAGAATTCATCTAACAAGATTGTTGCTGAACTCTGGTGGAAGAAGATGGTGCCTGAATATTTCCAGAGGCAAAAGATAAGTTTCAGCAGGGGCTCTGCAGGGGCTATCAGAGGGTGTGCTGTCCATGGAATTAGCAGTCCTCTCTCGTGAAGGAGAGAGTTGCTCTTACCCCAGGCTTTCCTATGCCTCAAAACTACACTCTTCACACTTTCTCTGAACTATCCGACACAGTTCAGAAAGGTGGATGTGCCAAATGTCTGTATCCCACCTGCATCTCTGTCAGCAGGTGACTTCTCTCATGGTCTGCAGTATGTGGGTTAAAGAGGGTATCTCAGTGCCTGGACCTCCTTGTGGTGTGGGATCCTTGTTAATCTTCTTGTTGGCATGTTCTTATTAATTCACTGTGTGTCTTGACTCTGTAAAGACACAGCTAAGTGACTTGATTAGTGTTTCCTGAATTGTAGGTGCATAGATTATAAAATCAGATGGCGCTGTCTAGTCCTCACATTTGAGCCACTGAATATGTAAGACACAAGAACTTCCTGCCTCAAATGCTTGCTTAAACAGGAATTAGTCCAGTTACTTAAATGGGCATGTGAGGTCCCATATTCTGATAAAAGATGTGCAGAATAAATACCTCAAAAAAAAAATCTCAGAAAGTGATTAACATCAGCACAGGGAATTAAATCAATCTGGGAAGATATGGCCACTTCCTGGAAATGCTCAAGAAAATTTCCACATCTAGTGATATAGGAATATTTACGTATATTGAAAGGAATGACATGATAAAATACCAGTCATAAAATATCAACACATGTGAAATGATGATTGCTTTGAAGAAAAAAGTAGCCTGATCACAAACAAGGATGGTTGACAGCCGGACTTGATGATCTCAGGGATCTTTTCCATACTTAACAATTGTATGGTTATATGAAGGATGAAACATAGCTGTTCATGAGAAAATTTAACTTGCCTGCTTTTTTGGTCAGAATGGCAAAATGGGAGCCATGAGATTTTAGTGTCAGTCTTTTGCATGGTCACTTTACAACTAGTTATAAATCTATAGAGAAAATTCAGCCCATTAAAAGCCAATTTATGCACTGACCTAAAACTGAAATAATTCCTTTTGCCTTACACATTGGTTTCCCATAATACTACTTGATGCACACCTGTGGTATGTTAGGCGCTGCCATTTCAAAGTGTTAAAAGTAATATGTATTTCAGACACTTGATTTATAGCGTAGCCAAAGTTTCAGTGAGATGCACTTTTCATTGTTCATGGCAGCTCTGCCTGCAAGCACCTAGCAGAGCATAGCCTGTGGGAGGGAGGGAGGATCTGGTATGTGGAGCCTGAACATGGCTATTAGTATAACAATAGAAACTGCAGAAAATTGTTCCTAGCGAGTTTATTTCAATAGCACTGGAAGTTGTGTGTGCGTGTGCATATGTGTGTGTCTTTATCACTGAAGGAACAGTTGGATGCATTTGAAGAGCAGTTTTAAAAGGTGTGATGAAAAAAGTAACTTTCAAATAGGAAAAACTGTTGGAGAAAATCTGCCAAAGAAAATCTATCTCTAAAATTCTTATGACCTAAAACTAGGCTTGGTAGATGGGACTGTCAGAAGAAAAGCCTGCATGCACATTGTAAGCAAGCATCCTAAAGAAGTCACCTAATGTTCCAAAATCCTATCTGGGCACATGTCTCAGAGCATGGAGGGCAGTTGCAAGCTCTCCTCTGGGTCCTTTTTTCCAAGAGCCTGACAGAGTGTGAACCCTGGTTTCCCATTAGCAGATATGCTAATACAATTTGTCACTGTCTGAGGAAAAATTGAAGTATTTCTCACTCCTCCTTTCTCAACTCCTTCTGACTCCTACAAACAGCTAAGCCCTTGCTGGAATGATTGGAGATGGCCAGCAGAAAGTGAAACTGCGCTCCTCTCTGAGCCACAGGGGATAGAAGAGCAATGCAGTAAGTCAGGCTCAGGTGTTCAGAGGAGCTCTCCTGCTCCACCACTGCAGACCTTCAGACCTCTGAAAGCAGGGCTGTCCCCGCACACTGCATGCTCCGTGAAGAAAAACTGTGATAAGGAGCTTAGCAAAACAGAAAATAACATTCCTGGAAGCCTCACCACACAAATCACATGGCCCGTGTGGACAGTTCTTTCTTTGTTGTTTGGGGAGGTACCATAAAACAAGACATAACCTAGCTCCATTCCTGCTCAGATTTAATATTCTAGAAAACTGAGGAGTTGTTTGTTATATTAGGCAGTTTTCATTCATCATGAAGCACAAGATGTACGCAGAGCCCCATTAATATTAATGTACATGTACTTAGAAATGAAAAACATATACTGAATGATTACCAACATCATTAGGCAACCAGCAATTTCCTTATTGAGAAAGAATGGTAATGAAGCTCTTATTAGACCTCAAACACCACCAGAAATACTTGTGGTGTGTTCCTTCATGTTCACAGTGAAGCTGGCAGGCTACCTGAGCCTACGGTTCCATATGCTTCCGGCAGTAAGGTCAGTTGCAACAATGCAATGTATCGCTTATGTGGCGGCTGAGTTTTAATTGAAATGTTGTGAAAAATTTCACTGCCTAGGTCAGACGTTATTTTCTGGTTAAGGAGGGTTTCAAGTCAGTCTCTTAAAAACAACCTCCTGATTTTTTTACTGTCCAGTGATCTGTTCCTGGGAATTGATTTACCACTGATATGAACTACTTACTCTAGGCTGACCTCTTCCAAAATTGTCAAGACTCAAGTTCATTTACAGACGTTGGCTAAAAGTGCATTTTATTAAACTGGGTTCCATTTTATTTGTGTGAAAATAGGCCTTACCAAATCAATAAGACAGGAAGCCTTCATTTTATTGCTTTAGACTAGAGACTTAAAGGTCAAATAATATAAACAGTTAGGCACATAGCAAAGACAGCAGTAAATGCTAGAAACCTCAATACAGATAATCTTGGTGGCCTTTCATGGGAGAAAAAATCAAAAACATCTTTGTATCTTCTCTTCACAAAAAATAAAAATGTTCAACAATGCAATACGAGTTTGGATATAAAACAATTACAGAGCCAGTGTACTTTTATGAACATATAAATTAAAGGGAAGATTTCAATTACTATGTTGTTTAAGAGGCAGATTGTAAATTACGCGATTCCTTGAATAAACTGTGTGTGTGAATAGAATTAAAGTAGAAGCTGTAAGTGTATAAGGTATCTTTGTGAAGTACTTGTAGTCTTAAGAATTCAGTGCATCAAAGGATTTTCTAATACATGGTTTGAATCTTTTTTTATATATACTTACAATAGACCTGTTAAATATCTACAGTGTTGTACATGTGCTCAACAACATAATTATTTCAAATTACATGAGTTTCCATGTAACAAAACTACATTTTACTAACTACATCGTATTTGGTAAATTAAGGTTATTTCTAAATGGTAACTTTTTGCAGCCTCAAGGAATGAAATATGTAATTGAAATCTTTTGATAACAATACTAAAGTAGAAAGAAATATACTAGACTAGCTATGCAGAATCACTAAGAGTCACACAAAATAAACTGGACAGAAAATTATATTTATTATCCAGCGTTCCTGTTTGTTTACTGAAGAACACTTTGGGAAAGCAAACAAATAGATTTATGAGAAAAAGCTAATCATATTTTGTAATATAATATATATTAAATGATGTATATTATATATAATATATATTATATATTATACATTATATTCCTATAAAATAAGTATTTTGTATGTTGAAACATCATATTATTCCTGATATTATTCAAAGAAAATAGAATTCTGACTTCCACAATTACCAAAAACAGATAAACCACCTTCATAATTTAATTCATGCAATTTGATGAGGTTTAAAAAGGCACAAATTGCTATCTTTTATAAAACATCAAGACAATTCTAAAGCTTGCATCAGAAATTGCAATTATTTTCAAGGGAAATTTCAAATAAAGTTTTCAATTGCAACTCTTTATGGATATAAAGATATTACTTTTTTAGAAATACAGAGACACAGAAAGAAAGAGAGGGAGAGAGACAGAGAGACTAAGAATGTGGCTAATTAAACAGTTTGATGATTTTGCTTCATAATTTTTTCACAAGATTTATATATATATATATATATATATATATATAATGTAAACTATAATCATTGCAGATCCAAATGCTTCTACCTGTCAAAGCAAGATTGCTATGTTCATCTGAGCAGCATCTATGCCATTACAGACTTTCTACTCCGTGTTTTATCCAATTCGTCCAGACTGCGTACATTCCATATCCCTCTGACATATTGTAAGCAGGAAATTACAAAGTCCCAGTAAATCCAAACTGGCCTGGCTGTTTTTGCATTTTATCTGCTGTTGTCAAATCTTCTCTGGAGCATTTGCATTTTAATCTCTACCTTGTGCTCTAGAAGATGGTCCTGTCTGACAGTTCAGCATCCTTTCCTGACATACTTCTTGCTGTCAAAGTGATGTGTCCCTTAAAGGACACTGTCAAGCATCACAAGCCCTAGAGGTGGACCTTGACCCTTGCAGGCTACTAAGGACTGTAAGATGTGGTGGCTAATGGCCAGGCAGAGGTCTTTGAGCAATTCACACCGTGTCATGAATTAGTGTTTTAATGTCCCTTAAAGATTGCAGGGGATCGCCTGAAGCGAGGAGCTGAACAGGGAAGAGCAGCAACATTTATTATACTGAACCCGAAAATGCCAGCCATCAAGCTGATCCATTACAGGGCTTCTTGTGCAGGGGTGATCCTTGTCCTTAAAAGCATTCAGACCTATTGCTTGCTCTAAATTCCACAGCCAGAGTTTACTCCATCTGTTCTTTTAACATAACACTCGTGGCTGTCTGTCCATGAAGTAGTTACACAAAAATACCTTCACGGTTTTTGCCTCCAGGGATGTGGCAGAGGTCCCCTTCTATGGGATCCTTCCAAATTTAAACACAGAAGAGGACTGAAGATCAGGTCAGGGGAAAGTATTTTCTTGATGCCTTGAATTTTTTCTTTGTTGCAATTTTATGATGAACTGTTGGGATTTCTGTGGAAATTTGCTGGAATTTTAATACGAAGAATAATTCAGTCCCTCATTTTACAGAGGGCAATCTTCAAAACATTATTCTGTCATTGGACAGTTAGAATGTGCAAATTTCTGTAAATGCTAACTTCAGCTACAAGGACTCAGTGGAAAGGTGCCTTTTGGGGCACCAAACATTCCTCCTTGGTGGTAAATTTTAAAGTGTGTTTTATAGGAAATAACCTTTTTCTCAATAATCATTGAGAACTGGCATAACAATCAAAAGTATTGTTCCTAGACTGCATTAATTTTTGCATGGCACTGCAAAGAAATGATGGCATAGTGCAGTACAATGCAGAAGAAGCTTTGATCACCCAGTGAGGACCAGGAGAAAACAGGACAATACTACATCCCTAATCCTACATGGAATTAGCTCAGCCTTATGCCACACTTTCAGTTATATCCATGTTTCTCTAGGTGAGATAGACACAACCTCCAACCACAGTACAAGTGTCGAAGTGCAGTGCGTGCAGTAGAGGAGCTGAAGTTTGGGTGCAGATTTGCAGTTAAGAAAACTGGATCAATTAGATGTAATTACTGCAGCTGTAACCCAGTAATAGTTTAAAGCCAACTGCACCTTCATCAAAAAACTGTAGCCTCAGGATGCAAAGCACCTGTCTGCTACACTCAAATATGCTTCACTGTCTGTTTGTCTGGCATTGCCAGCCTTCATGCAGCCAGGACAAGTTCAATATGTAAACTTCATGTTATTACAAATTTTGACCTGGTTATGTATCCTTGCTTAATGTAGATCAAACCTGTGATGCTATATGATCCATTACAGAATGGTCCCTGTATTATCAGTCATCAGAATATGGCTTCCCCAAGATCCATATCTGCTCTATGGCAACTCATTAATCCAGGCTTGTATGCAAAATAATTGCCTTTGCAAAGCTGGATTAATTCCAGCGTGCCTTCTGGAAGCAAAATAGTATTCATCAGGAAAAAGGATGACAGAACCTAAGCCTTGTGACAACAAATAAAGATTCTGAAAATCGGTTATTATTAAATATTTTGCTTTCTAAACCAAGCTTCTGCTGACAATTAAAGATGCAAACAGGCTTTCCCTTGTGCCTATGGTTCACATATAATTTCTTTACACAAGGTAGGGCCTTAGTTGTTCTTTTCCAAAGGATTTTTATTGTGGTTCTGAATTGGCACTCTTCAGTTTTCATTTGGCTTTTTTATCCCTGGCATAATAGTTTTAAATGCAAATCAAGTGGGCTCTGCTCCTGTGTGATCCTGAGCAGATGCCAGCTGTTTACAAGCACAGGTTGCTTGTTGCAAACACATGTAAACTATTCTTCAGAGAACATTTACTTTAGACCTTATGGGAGATGAGCAGCTTACAAGACGTTAATCAAAGTAGAACTAACTGTCCTTTGCTTTGTCAGCTGCTTCTCTGGGGTTCTGCCATTGAAAATCCTTTCCTATTTTACTGGAAAATAAATAGCATTTATGTCTTTCTTGTTGGCCTTGTTTCAGAGGATAAGTTCTTTTTTTCAACTGTAGGTGGACTTGAACAGCTAAATGCTACCTGTGCACTGGCACTTAGGTTGTGGTCTACTTGTCATACGCACTTGAAGGTAATTCAATTATTTATTGCTTCTGTGCTTTCTTCTCTCTACTAGGCAGTGAACTTGGAGAAGAAGTATAATTTTGTTCCCTCTGTGAGAGGAAAACTTACAATGAAATATTAGATTGGCAGGTAAAATCTTTGGTCTTAAGAAATTCAGATTTTATTCTAAGGCCACATTTCTAGACAAAGTATATTCAAATGAATAATCATCAAGCAGTCAAACCCTCTAAACGTGAAGTATTGAGGAACAATTATGTGGTGTTATACAGACAAGTAGTTTTTTTCCTCTCTTTGTCTAGTCATTGTTGTTAATTTTACTTCTTATACAAATCATATACAATTAAACAAAAATACTGCAAGCCTATATCTTAGCAGCAGGATTTTTAGAAGCGCTAGAATTCTAGTTCATAGAATATGTTTTCAGCAACCATGCACTGTCATTTTTCAAACGCTATTTTAGTGAGTTTTATTTCAGGACAAATATAGATAAAAATTGCAGCATTAAAGATTGTGAGTGCACGTGTGTGTGTGTGCATGCACAAGTCTATGAGTAAGGAAAGGGAAAGAGAGTAAATAAAAGGAGAGAGTCATACATTTATATATAAAGTCTGAGAAAATAAATGAAGACAAATATTTTGAGGAATACAACTATTTTCTTTAAAATACCACAATTAGTTTGATCATCAATATTTATACCAATTTTGACTTCCAGACATTTATCAACAGAAGTACTTCCTTTAACTAAATCTCTTCACATGGCATTCATGCCAGAAGGTATTTCTAGTACTGGTTATCAGCATGTCTTTTGGTGTGCTGAAGACAAGTGAAGCTCTCTTCCTCCACACCCAAGGTTTCTGTCCTTAGTATCCTAGTACCTGACATGTGGGTGGAAGATTCAAAATATCAGTGCTGCAGGAACTAAATTATACTCAGAACAAGAAATACTGAGCCTTTGAACTTAATGTTGAAACCAAAATAAAAAAAAAAAAAAAAAAAAAGAAACCATACAAATAAGTATTTGAATGTTTGGTTGCATTTCTTTCTAGAGGTAGTCAAGCATAAAACACCTTTGCCTGAAGTAGTAAATTCTCTATGTCGTCATTACTAGCCAATGAGAATTACCTATTCATTGTCTGAAGAACTGTTTCTATAACACAGCAAAAAAGTTACAAAGTGTTCTTTAGTGGAAGATCTGCTTTTCCCCAGAAGATGTATTTTAGTTTGGAAAACAAACTACAGAAACATTCAAAGTTATCAACTAAGCAGTAATTATCTCCATAAAATCTTCAAGAATATTTAATAATAAGTACCCTCATAAGAAGATTTCAAAATCCCACTTTCAGCTCTATATCATCATGGGAAAACAAATTTAGGTAGCAACACAACAAATTTTTAAGACTAGAGAATAAATCTATGAACTAAGACTAAGTGAATAAATCTATGTATTTGGAGGGGAATATCCTCCTCCAAAGAGCTGAAGTCTGAAATACTAAAATGTATCTGTCAGGTTTTAGAAGCAAGTAAATGATCTGTAAATGTTCTCATAAGAGATCTGGGTTTTTTTTTAGATGCAGCAGAGCATGTAAGAACATGTTTACCTGTATTCTTGTGGTCAGTACCATCGAAATTCATGATGAAATGGTTCACAGGACTGTTCAGTGCCTTACAGAAGTGTACTGTGTGAAGTCATTAAGTTAATATGCAGTCTTAAGTACCTTCAACAGGTTAGTGATAACTCACAGCACATATCTTTCTACAGTGTCAGACGTCACAAAAATCTCACTTAAACAACTTTGAGGAAAGCAGAGGTACAGCCTGACTGGTAATTAAGGTGCAAGACACTCGGGTGTCATTAAAAGCGCCAGGGGCTGAAGAGCTATTCATGGTACACATTCATCTTCAGAAGTGCTGGAAAGTTACCATGACTTTGATAACTTACAGTGGATAAAGACAGAAGGGAATGAAAAAGATTTATTGAGCAGTAAAGATTAATTCCAAGTTATTGCCAGTGAGGAACTCCAGCAGCAACTCTTTTCAACACACATGAAAAATCATGCATATCTTCATAATCTCTAGATGCAGTTGCAGTAAGAGATGCATTCTTCAGTGATTGCAAAAATTATTCAGGTGTTTATGAAATAGCTTTAATATGGTGTATATTTTAAGAACCTACATTCTGAGATTTGCAGAGAAATATTAGTACTTCCATCTGAAACACAGTATTTAATGCATTTATACACTTTCATTTTATAATTTTTATTTAAAAATATATATATAACATGTATCATATACTGTACATATTTTACATACATATTTTTACATTCCATGTTTAGAATACAATATATAGTATAACCAACTGTAATTGCACTTACACTAACATAAATTATTATGATTAGAATTATGCAAATCACCTACACATATAAATATATGAAGATAATGTATATACGTATAGTATTAATTGCCTATTAGAATTTGTTTGCACATCCCAATATCTTTACACATACATACTATTTAAATACTGTTGATGTTTACAAATACCTGTGACATAACTGAACATGCAAAGCTGTTGTACTACAATTTTGGGGAGGGGTTGTTTCTTTATCTTGTATTTTCTTACGAATGGATCTCAGCTGCTCCCTTCCTCGATTTTACTCTGAGGCAATAAATAATTCAGTGTGCTAATTTGACAGATGACTCTCCAGGAGCCTCCTACCATTACTAGCACCATTAGGCCATAATATGCATGATGGGCATAGACCATTCAGCAAATGTCCTTCACTTGTTTACCCCTAAAGAGATGTGCTCTGCGCAATTAACTAATGAAGCATTATGAGCCCTTTTTTCCCTTTCCCTGCTATTTCAATATATCAATGCAGATTGTCTAAAGGCAAAATATATTTTGTTTTCTTTTGGCAAACGAGTATTTATGTGGAAGCTGTAAACTTGCCTTAAGTTCCACCCCTGTAAATAAAGACAAAACAATAAGACGCTGAAAAAGAAAATCTTTTTTTTTTTTAGCAATTTACACAGCACATATATAAGGAATGCATTGTATAGAGATGACAGAAAAATCTGAAGTTAGCTTCAGTATCATGTCAACAGAGAAACAGTGAATGTGTAGTTCAGGGTTTTGTGCCGTCTTTGTGCTTGTTGTATTCTGGATAGCTGCAAGAATCAAAAGAAGATCATATTAAAATTGTGAAAAGCAATCAGGAATAAATAGCAATCATAAAGTATGCATATAAGATGAATACCACTATTGTGAGGTATATTTTAATCCTATATATACATCACAGCAGCCAAATTGTGTTACATATATTTGTAGTAGGAGAAGAAAGAAGAAAATATATAAAGATAAATTTAAAAAAAAACAAAGAGAAAGCTATGAGAGCACCTATTTTTGTTGGTCATCTTATGGCATTGTAGTTTTTCTTCCTTGGCCGATATTAGAGCCACTCTCAGTCCAGCAGAAATATGGGTATGTACAAACAAATCCGCAAGAAAATCTTCCAAACTGTTTTGTATTTTCCCATAACATATGTTGTTAAATGCATCATGAAAGATATTTAAAACTGGATTTTTCTCTCACAAGAAAATTTTTGTCTCTCTTTAGGTTTCTTTTTAATTTAATGTCTCCAGTTTCCCACCTGCATATGTCAATTTACTCCTCCCCCTTACCCTTCTTGCTCCTCCTTTCCATAGCACATACCATCCTTCATTTCTACACTTCAAAAGAGACTCTACTTTCTATGGAGAGATAATTTTGTGATATATTCTGAAGTTTTTGGGGGTTCTACATTTTTTAGAACAAAATATTAATATTGGAAATTGCGACAATTTTCCTCATATGCTCTGTAAAATAGTTGTCATTTTCTGTCCAAATCTGTCTGTTTATTCACTCATGTGCCACTAGCTCTTCTTAGCTTATGTGAAAACATGTAACTTCTTGCTGTCCTAAATAAGCTTTGTTACTGGTTCCTATTCCCAAGACACTCTTTCCATTTTACACAAAGCCATTATTGGATGAAAAATGTCCTGCCTTGGCTAGTATGCTACCAGGATGGAGAAGGTGATGTACAAGGCATACCAGGAAACTGGAGTGCTGCACAGGAGGATCCAGCCTGATTCATTTGCACAAATTCCCTTCTGCTCAGAGTGCAGAGAAACAGGAGATAAGTTCTATACCCTTTCCTGTACCCAGGTTTATCTCCCCATCCCTAGCATAAAATCTTTGTGGTATCCTAAGCAGATCTGCTTTCCACTTATGTTGTTCTGTCAATCTGATCAGTGAGAAATAGCACCAGAGGAAAGAAGGTGAGCAGGACTGCAGAGTGAGGCATCTAGTCCCTTGCGACAGAAGAAAAAGTGGGCTCATCCTCCTCCTGGGGATGACCTGGCAAGTCCTACATTTTTCAAGGAGCTGTCATTAAGCAAGATTAGCAAATTAAAGTTTGTTATGTGTTCAAGTGCTCTAATAATGAGAACTATGCGGAAGACTGAAATTTATTGCAGTTTTCCCTTATGTACTCCAGCTTTCAAATGCATATCTGCACTGATTCTCCTTAATCCTCAAAAACTACTAATTTTCAAAGTATTTGTTTATTTATAGCATTCACAACCACAAATAAATCTTCTCATTTCTGTTTAAGGGATGTAGAAACAGTCCACTAGAAATTCTTATTCTCAGAACCAATAGAGTTTACAGTTGATGCAAAGTGCTCTTAAGGGACATATACACAAATGCTTGTAAGTGCTAAGTATTAATCACATAAGTGATTAGAAAATATGCAAATAAGAATGTTCATATAAAATTTCCATACAAATTACTCTCAGTAGCCTGTGGCCTTGAGTAACATTTTTAAAACCTTGATTAAGTTATTAAAATATAATTTTTTTAAAGTTAGACATTATTATAATTATTTTTATCAGAAAAGTTAGCTTTAATGAAACTTTCCACCTTAGGTTAAACAAGCTTTATGCCTGAAATGCAGCATACCATGGCAGGCAGATAGTAATATACATGGGGCACAGGGGATGATGAAAAAACCAAAAAATTTGCGTTGAAAACAAGGGTTATATGGTTGTAGCGTGTGCCCTATTGTGCCAAACAATGGTATTACCACTCCCTTAGGCCTCATGGTAAGCAATGAACATGTGGCTGTAGAAAAAAGAAACTTCTCTCATCCCACCTTCTCCCAGTAGCTTTGTTGGCTCACAGCAAGAGCCTGGCTTCATGTCCTGATCCCACTTTAAGAGGAAGTCCAGCTCAATTCAATTTGCCTTTCCGCCTTTTAGTAATGAGACAACATACATGTGAGCAAACCCCATGATAATGCAGAACAGATGGGCAGATTTTTGTCTAATTAGATTCTGGACAGCTTGTTTGCTTGTAGTAAATGTGCGTATATTTAGAGATTTCACACTTATTATAGAGACAACAGATTAGCCAAAGACAAGGACAGAACACTTTTGAGGTTTTTTTCCTGCTTAGCATTGGTGTAGGTCTACTAAAGAGAGCTATTTGGTAAAATCTACAGGTTTAATTTAATTGCTTGTTATTATTACGCTCTTTTTGGATTGAACGGTCTGCATTTTGATCCTAGAACACAATGCACCATTACAACAACTTTTGCTTTTGAACAGCCCACTAGTAAAATAAAGGCTTCCAAAATTTGTGGCACATATATTGCAAGAGTTTGACAATTAATTTCAATTACTGTACAAAAACAATGATTCCAAAGAACATTTTGTTAGTTACTTATGGCTATTCTCATAATACATATTTACTAGTGTGCATTTTTTGTTCCGTTAGTACCCTCAAAGCATCTTGAAAGTTTGCTAACAAAGCATTGATTTGCTTTTGGAGGAAAATCTTCCTTATCTATGGTGTCATATTGCCTTATGAACAGTAAGCACAAAGTGAAATTTATGCGAAATAATATTGCAAGACAGAAAATATACTGTATCCGAGGAAACATGGTATGGCATTCTCATTGAACCTAGTAAGATTTCTCTACTTGTTAGCTGTTCACCTAGAATATATGTTGCAACCACATTAAACTGTATGTTAAGGCAAAAAGAAAGAAAGGCACTTGCTGCTTTTAAGCATACTGTGCTATATATGAGCCTAATATCCATTCCTTATTCATCTACGAGTGACTTTCATCTTAAAGTTGAGACTAGAGCAAACATGCCAGATATTTCCAATATTAATAATACATTTAAAATATAATTCAAATAATGGTGGTGTATAGCTGTCCATCATCCTCATGAGTCATCTCTTAAGAGCATCACAAATGGGTTCATCCTGTTTTTCCTTCACTTCATGGTCTAGACGTGGAGTGGTGATGAGATGAGACTAGTCCTCTTGACATGGATATATTGATGCCATTCATCTGTGTGTCTTGTTTTTCACAGGTGTAACAACTAGCACAACACCCGTCACCCTTCTTCTGCTTAGCTCAAAATTAAGCTGTGTAAAATTGAAGTAATGCTGGTCAGAGAGGAAGGGTTGCTTTGAAATATGAACTGTTTTCATTTACCATTCTCTCACTCATATGTATTACTTGTTACAACAAGAGAACTGCACATCCCATATGCATATGTATTTTCTCCATAGGTGTAAGGAAGAGTGCTCTGCTTGGTGCTAGGATTATGGCTCTATTCTTGTCTTGGTTTCCAGTGTTTCCTCAGTGAAGGACCTTGACAGGCCAGGTGGGTGGGCTGCATGTGCCCAATCTCCTAAGGTCTGTAACAGACAGCTGGTGAGTCTGCTGAACACCCTTGGAACCAGTCAGGGGGGTCATGCATCATTTCCAAAGCACCATAACACAGTTTTTTATCTCATTCCCTAATATCTTCTTTCAAAGAAGAATATTGCACACAATGGAAATATTATTTCTCTTATTTTTATAGTAATGTTTATCATTATAAAGGAGCTAATTTTAGTATAGCACTGAAATGAAAGGCGGTCATAGTTGAAATCCAGTTTCTAGTGCATCATCGATTAGGTCTGGAAGTTAGGCTGAGAGACAAAACAGATAGCAAAAAATCAGGAATTAGGAAGATATTAGAGAATAAAATAGCAAAAAATTTTGGATACTGTGGTATTATTGCTATCTGAAGCAGGGACCTTTAATAAATTGTAAAATTTTATTACCTTCCACACAGGGGTTGCTCTAGATTAATTTGTGAAGCTGTATTTTACTCAGAACAGGTCTGATTTACATCCTTCTGTGAATTTTTCAGTTTGAACAAATTTACTCCTGACTTACAATTAAAGTGTATTTTTAATCACTTTTTTAATAGGTCATCAAAATAAACTTTCTAAGCATTTTCCCCTTTTATATATTTTATTTATTTTAGCTACTGTACCTCCTTTTCTTGTGCATTTGGCATTTAATATTAGTTGATTGGGATAAGTCTCATGAGAATACTCTTCTTGTACTTTGTGTACATGCTTATTTTCTGCTTTACCCACATGTGACAAAACAAGTTACACTTACTGGCTTTTCAGAACCTAGAGATTTAATTACATTTGAGCTTTTTTATTCCTTTGGGATGGTGTTATCAATGCTCGAGTGACCTGAACATATTACTGCCTGGCTCTTAAATTTTACACTATATTTTTGACTTGCTTAGTTTTTATATTATTAAACATTCTGCTCTAAATCAATTGCTTTTTCGAGTAGTCAGAGCATGTCCCCTTCTTCCCATTATAACTGGTCTGAGACTTCACTATACCAAGCAGGAACCTTGTGCGGCTGCCATCATGATCATACTGCCTTTGTGAAAAAAATGTGTAATTCAGGAACAAACACAGCCTAGCTCTGAGCTTGGGGAAAACACAAACGGCACTGAGACAAATGCGTGAGCATGAGCTACAGGAACTCAAAAATGCTGGAGAGGGAAAGAAGTAATCAGGAGTTGAATTATAGAGCTCTTAACTGAGCAGTCTCAGGTGCATCTAGTTTCATAAGAGAGAAGGTGCTAAAACTTTGAATGCTCGGGAAACTGTAGAAACATGACAGGTCAATTAATAAATAACAAACAAAACACAGGTCCTGATACACTATGAATGAATCCATGTTTTTTCATCATAGAATTAGCCTGGTTCAGACAGAAGTGTTAATGAGCCCTGGTCTTAGCGTAAGAAAGCCTGATACAGAATAAACTCATTTACAACAGGAGGCTCTGGAGTTTCTTTTTAAAATAATCGCCCCAAGTTTTAACTAACAACACAGTATTTGTCCTCTGGATCTTATGACAACTGAAGCCTGTGGGAATACTACAGATTTAGAGGAGCAGAGAGACAAAAGGAAAAGTACAGTATATTTGTCGATTATACCACTAGTGAACATGTAGTCAAATATAGAGGGTTGTAACTTGCTTCTGGATGGTGCAGCTTTATATAATTGTATCTCACATTAATCTTATTTTATTTTACTGCTCACAATTAGGAAATTTGCAGCCTTAAACATGTGAAATTAAAACCATGGATGATTTCTTAATTGTGCAACTCCTCAGTACTCAATTAGCATCGCTCTTCTTTCCCCTAACAACGATGTAATACTGTACTAATGAAAAACAGGGCTTCTTTATTTGCTATGGCCTTGGGGTCAATTATCAATTTATCATTGTGTCCTGCAGGTTTAAAATAAAATAGTCTGTGCAGTGTAACCATTGTACAAAATTGACATTAAGTAGATTCTGCAAGTATGGACTTAATAAAAAATACAAAGAGTGCTGCCTAAAAGGGTTCTACTCCTATAAATTCTATTAGGTTGCCTTTAATATAGGACAGTAGGAAACTGCAAAACTAATTTAAAGGGTTTTTTTTCCTTTTACTATCTTTGTGTATTCTGTATGACAATAATCAAGAGAGAGCTAAATTAAAAATAGCTTTGATTGTGTTTTGAAGGTTTGTTATGATTGCAAACTTAGCTTTGGTAATAAAAATGTTGCTATTGCTCTTAACGAATGAAGAATTTAGAGTCTTTATCTTGTAATTGTCAAATACTGCTATAAATTAATGAACTCATAAGTCAATGAAAAATTACTTAGGCATGTGAAACATTAAAACCATCTTATTTAAATTAGACAACCAGAAAATAATTAATTGGAAATCAAGTTTATTATTTAAGCATACACCTGGTTAGGTAGTTCATTTTTTGCTCACTTACTGCAAAAGCTCCATTCCTTTGAGTTCCAGAATTACTCTTTCTTTGTTCAGCTCTGTTCTAGGGGGGTGAATGGACGCGTGCTAACACGAGGGCAAATAAAAGTAAATTAAAAATTCAGTATGTTCCTTGTTCCCACCACTTGGGTGGCACTTTCACAAAGAGTTTTTCCCAGAACTATGTTTCGGTCATGTTGGCCAATGCTGAATATTTGTCAGACTTCTCTCTTAAACATGATATCAAGTCTGAAGTCCCATAATTCATCATCTAGGTTATTTCTCTGTATTTTCATCCAAAATTTTTATTATCTTTTCTTGCTCTAGGAAGAAAAATGTAATTTCAGCCTCCTAAATCTTAGGAAAACTCCTATTTCCCTCTTGTTTCCCAAGACCCCAGCAAAACCTGGAGAAGATAAGCACTATGATGTTTGGCTCAGGACTGAACCTTCAGACCTGACCCCACCAGAAATTGTCCTCCGCTCTTTTCCTTTACTGACAAACCACTGCCATACAATCCAACTTGTCGTCACACACTTGCATTAAATGCACAGGTGGTCATGCAGAGACAGCTGTTGCAGTATTAGTCCAGCTTTGCCGCCAGTGTGATTGTCACTGTGTCTCTCCCCTGCCCACTGAGCCGTACACTGGTGACAGTGCTTTTGTGTGAGAGTTGGGGCTGCTCTCCCAACTCTGTCAGAGTTGAAAGGCAGAAAGTGACAGAACTTTGCCACATCTTTCTTTTCCCCTTTCCTATTTTTAATCTTGGAGCCAACTTTAATTAATCTTGCTTTCCTCCTACTCTCCTGAGACACTTTTCCTCTATTATGCTCTGACTAGCTCTGAGTAAACTTAACAACAGCCACACATGTATGAGGAGGTGATGGAAGACAGACAATGCTGAGAAATAGTTTTTCACACCAGACAGGTTTTCCCACCATACTCTTATAGATCTAGTTCAAGCCTCTTGTGGCAACAAGAGCTTGAAGTGTATATCAATATTTTCATTCCTGAAACTAAACCAGCAAATATCACAAGAGGAGAGTAATTTTTCAACTGGCGCCTTCTTCTGTGGCAGCACACAGGGTGGCATGACTGAGATACAGCCTGTTTAATTGATTAGTGCACTTGAGAGAGGGCTGGGTATGGTCCAGTACAGATCATTCTAAACATTGATAAATTACCACCTTTGTGTGAAACGGTTGAGGTGGGACCACTGCCCTTTGACAAACCAGAAAATGAAATGATTACTATTGGATTCTATTGACTTGTCTGGTTAGAGCAGTTGTGCTTCTTCCCAAAGGTTAATTGGACTTGAACTCAAGAAATTAAGGGGTCAGCTAAGGTCGCAGTGACAGCAGGCAAACTTTTAACTTAGCACTAATAATATTTGTCAGGGAAAGGACATGCTGGAGTTCTTTAGCCATGACTGCTCAGAGATTTACTATAAAAAAAAAAATTCTTAGTCTACATTACTATAGAAGCTGTAGGTCTATGTGGTAATAACGGTCATTAACATTTTAGTTTTCATCAGGTACTGTAGCTCAACGATCAAGACTATGACTCTAGGCTCAAGACAATTGAGCCAAACTTGCGTAGTTGTATCACTGGGGATCACAAAAAAAGATTCTTTTAGAAATGTTAGGAAATTCAATGCAAAATGTTCTGGAAAAAAACTCTGTGATTATAGTGTCTGTAGCAAAATTCTAAAACTTTTTGCTTTGGGAGTTCTTATACTAACTTCGTTATTGTCTTGATTTTGTGTGTTTGATTCTTTCTGATTATATAAGGGCAGATTAAGAGTAATTCTAGAAATTCCTTAATGTTTTGTTGGTAAAAACCCCAAAACCCAACAACCCAGCGTTCTTTAGGAGAGGATTGAGCTCTGTATTATATAAGAAGAAAAGAACCCCAAAATATCTTCAGTATCTTCTAGTTATTGTAAAGATTGGACTGACCACATGTTCATTCACATTCTTGAAAGACCTCAACAGGTTGGAGAAATGGGCAAAGAATAACCTGAAATTCAACAGAGGGAAATGTAGGGTCCTGCACATGGAGAGGAATAACCCCAGGCACCAGCATAGGCTGGGTGCTGATCTGCTTGAAAGCAGCTCGGCAGAGAAGGACCTGGGGGTCCTGGTGGACAACAAGTTGTCCCTGAGCCAGCAGTGTGTTCTTGGGGCCAAAGCATCTTGGGATGCATCAGGATGAGCACAGCCAACAGGCTGAGGGAGGTGATCCTGCCCCTCTGCTCAGCCCTAGTGAGGCACATTTGGAGAGCTGTGCCCAGTTCTGGGCTCTCCAGTATGAGAGAGACATGGAGCTCCTGGCACAGGTCCAGAGGAGAGCAACAAGGATGATCAAGGGGCTGGAGCATCTCTCTTATGAGGAAAGGCGGCAGGAGCTGGGCCAGTTCAGCCTTGAGAAGACACTGCTGAGAAGGGATATCATCTATGTCTATAAGTATCTGAAGGGATAGAATCACTTTTGTGATTCTGTGACATTTGCACAGTTTTTAAATAATAATATTAACATACGATTCCACATTGATATCTCTCCCTGTCTGTGTATATAAATGGGATATATGCATATGTATAGAGACACAGTTCTTTTTCAAAAGACACTATGCATTTTTTATACTTTAAGATAAATAAACATTAATACTATTTAGTGAAAAGTCTGAATTCTACTCGGATGTGATATGCATTAATTTTATTTCATCAGATTAATGGCCCAGATAATTTACTTGATCAGATTTATCCTTAGTACAAACAGAAGAGAGTAAAACTCAGTTTTCTGGTCTTCCCATGCTGGGATTTGTTAACTGGCAGAGTTTTAAAACATTTGCCTTGTGTATGTGCTACACATAGCTCTAAAACATTATTGTAGACTCAGCTGATTTAGGAAGTGGAAGTAAGATTATGATTGCAACAATAAGTGAGTATGCCTACCGTCGAAAAAAAAAATCAAAATTTTTGATGATGCACTTGAATACAGATTTTATTTCTTTTATGTATATGGATTTCATAAGTGACAAGATATGAAACTGTGTTCTATTGCTTAGATTAAATTTGGACACTGGTGGTGGCTGCTTTGGTAATGATTATGAACAACTTTTTTAGAAATCTGAATGCATGAGAAGAATTAGAGTATTAATATCAGTACCTTACTAACTTAACTGCAAAACCTAACGAGATCTGTTTTCAGTTAGTGGTTTTAGTGGCTTTTCAACAAATATTTTTCAAATGTGTGAAATTAAGGGCCTGCAAAACATGCAGAGACAATCAAGTCTAAAGATACTGGTTAGAGAGGCAGCTGCAGGCCCCTCCTATGCCTGAACTTTAATTTATCAAGTGCAGACCAAAGGAAACCAATTGATCTGGTGAAAAGACCTCCGTATCAAAATAAAAAGTGTGTGTCTACTTCCTCAAGTAGAAAGGCATTCTACTTGCAAGAAATACAAAAGCAGAGACAGATGAAGCAAGAGAAAATTTTCACACATTCTGAGACATGTTCATTTAGGAGCAATATTCCCAGGAAAAAAAATGTAAACAAACAACAAAATCCCACTTTAGCTGCTATGCTCATACAGCGCAATAAGATGGGCTTCAGCATGGACAAACAAGTCTAACCAAATGATTTATATAGAGAGAATTTTGATATAATTTTTCTACATTGATACAAAGCTAACAAATTATCAGAAAATAATCAACAAACAAAAATATTTTTGCTCAGAGAACTTTGATTAATCCTTTGGGTTTTAACCTAAAATTTCATCTGGCATTATTTCCGAATTAAAAAACTTGAAATGGAGAATTCAACTTAAAAAGTCTTTTTAACTGGAATAACCCTATTGGAGTGGCTATTGTAACTCACTAATATTATATTAAATATATCTTCAGAAATCATTTCTGAAGATTCTGTTGTATGACCAGAACCACAAATATACTATCTGTGTCTTGAATTTTGCTGTTTATAATAATGCACTGCTTGTTTAATAAATAAGGCCTTTTTGAGCATATGCAGAACTGTAAAATTTGCAGCACCTACTATTTGCCTCTTTTGGATGTCATGAGGCAGAAGTTAATTTCTTTAAAGTAGTGTACAAAGCACCTAACCCAGCAGTGGTCTTTGCTGCCCTGAGTGAAGCTCTAAAGGTATTCTCTCTACAATATTTATGATGAGATGTCCTATACAGTTCAGTTTCATTTCTAAAGCGGGAAATAAAAACATACCTCTTTTTTTTTCTTCCAGTGAGATTATTCACAGAAGAAGGTGTAAACATCAAGAAAAAAAGGTGGGCTGCATACAGCCTTTTGCTAGCTCTACACAGCAATATTATATTTGACCAAAAAAAAAACCCAACAACCTAGCTTGTTAGTACTTCAGTTCCTGAGTTATAACCTTGGTTTCTCTGTGTTTAGAGAAAAATTGGGTTATGACTACGTGGGGGAAAAGTTACAAAAAGTATTCTTATTATATCATGTTGCCTCTGGGTCAGCACTTAATGCGATTTACCTTTAGAAAGAAGTAGAGTTCCTTTAACCTAATTTTCTATTTGGGAAGTGCAGTAAAACAGCCCTGTTGGAACTGGTGCATTAAAGAGTGGAGGAAAGTAGTGAAGCAGCAAGGAGAACAAATAATGTATTTCTTCCAATCAGACAAATTAGGAAATTTTACTATATTCGTTGAGGGTCTTGCTGGGTCTTAGATTAGGAGAAACTTAGTGTCTTCAATTAAAATAATGACTGAATTAGTTGTTTTCATATTTTAGGCACTTTTTAAGTCCTGCTATTAACAGAACACATTTTGTCAACATTTCTAAGTACTAAGGCTGGGAAAGTCCAAGGTCTGCCTAGCAGAAATGTGTTCCATTTTCTTAAAATAAATCCAAAGTCTTACTGTCATATTTTTCTGTGTAATATTTTTCTACAAAAATTTGGTTAAGGCTTTAACGTGTCAATGTAAAATAGCATATTACATCATATGGTAGTTATTGACCAAATTATGTCTCTGATGGCATTTTCTGAGATAAAATTAGTTTGCATGCACATAGAAAAAAAAAATATTATATATAGTTTAAATAGTTCTGAAAATCTTCCACATGCAGCAACAAAAAATTATTTGCTTTAAGTTACGTACAGTCTACTTGTAAAAGCATGCTTGAATTAAAAAATGAGATAAAACAATTATAGCAGACTGTGAGTATTCTGCTCATGTATACCATATATTTTTCTGAATGAAGCACTATTGCTAGTAATAAATAGTAATGAACTATGTATATATGTATATACTTAATGTGACTTCTGTTTTTGTCACTATTTGATAAAAAAATAGGGGTTTTCACTGTAACAGAATTTTTCTTCACTCTTCAGGCAGAAGATTTTGAGGGTTTTTTAAGAAGTAGTTTCCTTATTTCCATATTTTCATTTTTTTGTGTCTTGTTAGGTAAATTCCTGTTACCTCAGACTTTCCTGACTTTTGCTTTCATCGTCAGTCCCAGGTACCGACTCGTGAAAACTATGTTGTTCCACCTAGTTTCAGTTTGTATCTCCACAATAAACTAAAAGATACTGCTTTTGATTAAGTAGTCAGAAATAAAAGCTAAATCAAGATGTTAATCCTATTTTTCTTGGTGTCTCTTTGAACATTTTTTATAATTTTGACTTTGCAATCAAATTACCAAGTTTTGGCTTTAGGTTTGTTTTCATAGAGAAATTCCATGAACACTTATAAGACACCAGGTTGTCATATTGACACGTGGGAAAGAAATTGCTAAAATTGTTAAAAAAAAAAGCATGTCAATATCCAGCTATAGCTGTGGCCAATTTAGAACAATAGGTACAGGTGTATGTACCCATTGTATGCCACCTATCCATTTAAAATGCTTCATTAATTATTTTTAAATCTTACATGAGATTAAAAGTAATGTAGAGAAAACTAAAATGAGTTGTGGTGTCATATCAAAACCACCAGGAAAGAAAACACCTGTGGGATCTTGGTGGAACAGGTTCACCCAGCATGCTATTCCTAGCCTAGCCACAAGTTCAGTGGAGGATCTTGGGGTTTCCTTTCCACTGAGGAGCCCAGGACTGGTTCATGCATGCACAAAGGTTAGGCCTGTGCTGCATCCTGGCACACAGGAAACTGCAGAAACCTTCTTGCCTTGATGTGTATAGCAAACATCACTTCAATGATATCGTGAATATATGCCAGGAAAATAAGAAGAGAAATAACTGAGTGTATTCTGATAATATTGTAGGGTTATTATTTTATGTTGTCAAAGAAGAGATTTAATGTTGTTGTTATAGTTCCCAATTCAAAAAAAGACAAGAAGATGAAAGCAATAAATGTCTACTTCTCTTTATGAACATATAAAAACATATTTGTTCCCATAGTTTACTTGAGAAAAAAAAGACAAACTCTTGCTTTAATTTTTGCTGTAGTCAAGACATTAGTGACAATTTATGAGGTAACCTTAACAGGACTAAAAATATTCTTACAGGTGAATTTCAATCAGCTGGATAAAGCAAATGTAGTTGTATAATTTGTCTTCTTTCTAATTTCTTTACTGGTTTAGTTGGATAGTTTCCCTCTCTACCTAGAGCTAAAATCCAGTATTTGGAGCAGTTATTTTTATACAGTGCTGTAAATATTTTAGTGCCCTTGCATAACATCCATCTGAACGCATTATTTCTAATCAGGTTTAAAATGTAAAAGCATTTCAGGCTGAATTTTTTAAAAGTCTCCGGATGCTAGATGTATGTGCCATGCATAATGCTACTGAACTCCAGCCTGAAGTGGGACTTCTTATGAGCCTGTGAAATGCTAAAATTGAAGGAAAACCCACAAGTACAGCTACATGGATCCAGACCTTGTGTTTAGGTAGTCTAGAAGTCTCTAGAGCTGGACTGGCAAATCTCATGCTTATGGCAGTAGCCACCCCAGTAGCTGTGTGAGGACAAGAATGAGTGAGGTCTTGAGCACCTCGGTGCTTTTCTGTGCTGCTCTGGTTTGCACCAGTGGTGCCTTAGAGTCTGTTTGTCTGCTAGAGCATAATGTGGCTGGCTGCTTCATGCTTCTCTGTTTATTTCTAGACCTGGCTCCAGAATGGTTTGGGAGGTAGACAGAGTATCAGTCTTGGTGCTGAATCCATCCTATCACTCACCATGAAAATCTCTGAAAGATTATATTCCTCAGTGTTTTCTTCTTCTGCCCTGCTAGGAAGGAGAGCCAAGGAACATGATTCTGTGTGTGTCTTCCCATGGGTTCAGTTGAAATTGAAAAGTCATTTTAACAAATTTTTAAACAATCTGTTATCTTCATATTCCCATTTTCTGTAATAAGAACACTTCTTGGAAATTATGGATAGTGAATATTGGTTTTTGAATTAATTTATATACCTGTGTTGTTTGAACATTGCACTCAGCTTGGACCAAGACTGATCAATTTTTTGAAGTATGGGTGATGGTTCCCACATATAGATTAATAACTATCTAAGAAAAATACTGGCAAGATTGCTAAACTCACGTAAAAGTTAGATTTTATCAATATTCAAAGTATTTTTCTGAAGGGTTTAGCATTTAATAAAAGCCACCAAAAAGTTATTGTGTATCACTGCACTCAAAACTTTTATGAATATCAGATCACTCGTTAAAAAATCAGTGTAAATTATTGAAATCTTGGCTTAGAATAAAGGAAATACAAACTAAGTTTGCTTACTCAGGGCTAAAGCCTATTCCAGTTTTTTTCTGTTTAGAATAAAAACTTCTATGGACTATAAATTTCTCTTCCCTGTTGCAACAAAACAAGTTACAGTCCTTGTGGCAGGGTTATGGTCAATTCACTGGTGCTAAGCCCTGCTCTTCTTGAGAAAGGACTTCCAGACTTGGATATCATGTATATTCCTGAGAGGTATCTCTAGCAAAATTTGTGGATTTTAATAAATTCTCACCCTATGCAAAGGTTTATTGCCTTTCCTGTTACCAGTAGAGTTACATCTAAAGTTAAGAGCAATATTAAATTTTTTTTTCTTTTTTTTTTCAATGTCACTTCAGCACCTCCATGGCAGTGCATTTCTTGCAGCTCTGCCTGCTTCAGTGTCAGCTGTACCATTCCCTTCTCGAGCAGGCAGAGGCAGAGCTGGCAGGAGGGACAGGGGATGCTTCTTTTTTGCTCTGTCTTCCTCCAGTGCCATGTGCAATCAGATTTGTGGCATGTCACTTCAATCTGTCAGCATCCCCTTAGTGCGACTCACTCACCCATGAGGAAATACCTTGTGTGTTGGCAGAGGATGTTCTTTAACAACACCCAGTCACTCAGTCAAGCAGGCTAAAAGGGGCAGCAGACAGCACCTTCACACCAGTGTATGCTAACTGAGCTCTCTGTCGATGTGTCTTGACCTCATAAGACACAGCAAAAAGGCCTGAGTGAAGAGCAGAGAAAAGCTATCCTTGCCTTGTCTGCTAAAAATGGCAGCTTCCTTTACTCCACTCAGTCAGAAACAAACATATTTGATACGTGCGTGGGTGTTCACATGAGTCTTTTTATATATAGATATATAGATATAGAGATATAGATATAGATATAGATATAGATATAGATATAGATATAGATATAAACAAAACTGCACACACAATTTCCTTTTTGCAGTATGGGAATGTAACCACTAGATGACACCAAGAGATAGTTCCTATAGACCTGATTTTTCATTCTTTATTCATCTGTCGGTTCCAAAGGTGACATTCTTGCTGAGATTGTAATTAAGATTACAGAGGTACGCAAATTAAGTGATCTGGCAATTATTAATAGTTACCTTACTTTAATATTATCAATTACTGTCCTAGAGTGCAAAGAGCTTAGAATTTATGATCATTTGGACAGTGGATCTCAAACACTACCTCTCCTTCCCTGCTGTGCATATCTTTAATTGTCTGCTACAGAGGCATCATTTGTATTTCCATAGACGAGAGTCTGCTGGTGCTCCTGCAGCAAACTTTCCTGTTCCAGTGGTTTACAATTCATGTCTGAGAAGCCACAGAATGCGAAAACTCATCAAGCCTTGCTGCAAGATTATGTATTTATACCAGATCGGAATTAAATGTTTTGCCCTCCTCTGCTACTTTTACTATTCTCTTGAAATGAGCTAAAACCACGAGATTTGATAATAAGAACTAGGAAATGTTTTCCCTTTCTCAAAAGCATGTAAAAATTTATAATCTGATATGAATTTTTGAGATTTAGATTTTGGTCATGGAAAAGAAGCAGCAGGTTAAAATTGTCCTTTTAGGTTATTTTATCAATTAACAGTTATACTACCAGATAAACAACAACAACAAAAATGTATAAATATCCAAGGCCAACAGTTCTGCATGGATGTTACATTGCACAAAATGGCTGAAATTTCTAAGTGGTGGACAGAAATTTATTCACCTGTGTCTAAGATCATAAAAGCAACATAGTATGAGTTGTGTTACCCAGGAATATGTTAGACATAGACCCTGCTTGATAATACAGAGAATTATTTTGGTCATAAAAAAATATGCAAGTCTTAAGGAAACAACCCTCTTCAAAGATTTTTAGCCACTCCTACCTCCTACTCCCCATATTCAGGTATTAACATAGCTAAGCAATAACTTTTTTAGTTATTCTTCATTTATTACTACTTAAATTCTTCATAAATATTCACTGGCTTACAACAACAAAAAAACCTGGAAGACTGAAGTAGAATAGCTTTTCTTGTGTGAGTGTGTTACAAATACACCCATGTGTTTCATACACCTCAATATTACTGTTTAGAAAAACTTTAGCAATTCCCACTGTGTCTATTGTGGCTATCATTATAGAGATAGTTAAGGGAAGTACTTTTGAAGGACTTACTGGTGAACTCTACACAAGTAAGCAAAAACAATGGATATAACACAAAACTTCTATTGGATTTTTTAATAGTAACTGAATTTTTTAACAGTAATTGGTACTTTTAAGCATTTTTCTGATGAGGCAATAAATTTAAATGTCATGGATGGAACTCCTCACTCACAGCTTGCCTGAGTGGTTAACAGTGATTGCCATCATCCCCGCTCTGTGGCACAGTGTGAGCTGGGAGGTGAACAAGCAACCACCCTGTGCTTTGCCCCTTCTCGAGAGACAACTGCTCAAATTTCTGAGTGCTGGAGAGGAACCCACCACCTGGTGTAGATCAGGAGCTACTGGGAGGCACCCACTCTCTGTAGGTTCATGTCCCTGCAGAAATCACAGTGCCAACCACACCATGAATGTAAGTGCTGATGTGACGTGAGAAGCCTGCCAAGGCTGACTCCTGGCAAAGTGGAAATAATAAATCAGTGAGTGTATGAAAAGGATGCATTGTGTAAAGAAATTATAAAGGTTGTAAGGAGGGATCACACGCCTGTTGTGTAGGACTGAAGAAATGAAGTCTTATTGTAACCCAACGAACTTGGGGTTGTGATTTCTGAGAACATACAGAACCCATCATTAGCTTTGCTAATACAATTAAGAAAGACTTTCTTGTCCAATGACTTTATGAAAGTGTGGCTTGCACAATGTCTTAAGATTATTCAGAATAAAGTGACAAATGCCTGTGAAATATAATTTCTGTGTAATTGCTGTGGTGATTAGTACAGGGGCTCTGCAACTAACAGTTTGCAAGTACTTGAATAGAAAAACTGACAGTTTCATTCCCTTTTTATAGATAAGACAGACTTTACCTGAACTTTCCTTTTTTGGGGGGCTTGATTTGGGTTTTTTTCAGAAACCACATGGAAATACTTCCTGTAAAAAAGTCTTGGAGACCATGCTTTCTGAACAAATAGAATACGTATCATAATTGTTTGGTGTTTGATTTTTATTTCACATCTGAAAAGCAGATCCCATTTTTTTATGTGGAACAATGACAATTATCAGTGAAAGCACCACATACTCTGTTTGACTCTCTGCTGTTAAAAATCCAACTTGTTTTGCCCCCAGCAGTTTTACAGGCAGTTCAAATTGGCTCATAAAACTCTAATGGTTGTCCTCATACACAATATGTATTGTGTGACAGGCACAGAAAACACAACTTATCACAGTTTATTCTAGGTAAAATATGCATCCAACTGGATCACTTGTCCACCTCCAACTATTTTTATATTTTAAAATAGCTCTAAACAATATACTATCAAGTAATACACACTTTCTAATTTTAGCCTTTTAATTTTAGGCATATTAATGTGTACTAAAACTTTTATGTCTTCTGTTATATTGTAGATGGGAAAATTTTAACAACCTAAGAAAATATTCACAAAATATTAACAGAATATATATCACAAAATGTTTTTGGCAGAGGCCTTATTTTGGTAGAGAAATAAAGATCTTTATTTTGGGGAAGCTTTACATAAGGACCAGCATTAACAGATTTATTTATTGTGTTCAGGAGGAATGTATAGGCCGTGACGTTTTCTAACACCTTACAATTGATGAAGGAGAGATACACAGATGAGAATTGTCTCAGATTATCTTATTATTTAACTTTGTAAATATGATAAATATGATAAATAAATACTGCTATCAATAATTTAAAGTGTGCAAAGTATCAACCAAATGTGCAAAGAAATCAAGATATCTGCTTAGAAGTTATGAAGTTTCTCGTAGTGCTGTTTATCATATTTGCCAGATTCTCTTCATCTACCATCTATATTTTTCATTCTAAAGGACACTGATTTCACAATTTCAGTATTTTTGCTGAACTGTGAGGTTTAAGTTTCAAAATGTTTTTAAATCTTGAGTCTTTATTAAATCTTATGAATTCAGTAGTTGCAACTATTAAATATATAATCTAAAATACAAAATCCTGATGCAAGAGTCAGCTCACTGGAATGAAAAGCATTTTTAGAAGTTTGTATGGGGAGCTGAAACATCTAGGGTATGATTAACCTTAGAAGGTTAACGGGATGTTAGTTTAGTTTTGTGTTTTAATTCTGTTAAATTGCCTTGATGTCCTGCAGAATCAGTCAGTCACATCAGCTCCTCCCTGCCTGAGGTTGGCTGCTCCCTTTCACTGTCTAAGAAAAAAAACTACAAATACAAATGTATGGTTCCTCATACAAGATATGCAGCTCCAAAATGGATACATGCTGCTCACCCTTAGACTCAAATGTTTAATCAGAATTGACTTCCAAAAACCATGTGGCATATAATATTTTGCAAAATATTATTAGATGTAGTTGTAGTATTAATGATGTTAGACATTATCATTAATAATTATTATCATCATTGTAGCTGTTGATAATCAAAGAATACAAGCAATGCAAGATTCATGGCGACAAATAATATATTTTTTGTGAGCCAGCTAATGCAGTTTGAAAAAATAAACCAGGACACACAAGCCTTTGTTAGACCTGAAATAGAAGCAACAAACTTCAAAGGTGACCTGAGTTTATCTTGACCATATTTTGTACTAGCACCTACAGACAGGCATAGTGGAGATCCATTGTTCAAAGCACTGTACAAATAGAAAATAAGAGACAGTTCCTGCTCCACTGAGTTCACAAGCCAAACACTGAGATGGGGAAAAGCAGAAGGGCAAACAGGCATACAAAGGTTAGGCTTTAACAGCTCAGTAACAGAACCAGAAAGGAACTTGTGTCTCCTGGTCTGCAACCCAGGCCCAAGTTGCCCAGAACACATTTGAAAGGCAAATGGCAATTTGTGTTTCCTCCCTCATAACCCTTAGTGGTAGAAACTTACATGTTACAAGGTCAAGATGGACCCTATGTGTGTCAGTGCCTGGGGCTTGGTTCTGCAAATCACTAGTCTGAGCTGCAAAATCACTACCCCGCAAACTCATGGAAATTTAGTAGTGGAAATCCACTGGTGGAAACACAGTGAGACCCATGGCCAAGAAACAATTGATGGGATGAAGCCCTTTATCTGGAGTTTCTAATTTTTATTCATTTTATAGACAAATATCATAGTTCTGAAAGGGACACTAAGCCAGCATTTTTACTTGTTGGTTATTAATAGATAATTTAAGATTAGCAATTTGTGGGGACTTGATATATCAGAAAGTAGGTTAAAAATGATGTAATGATCTAATTTCCTCTTTCCTTCTTTTTTCTGATAGAAATATTTCTTTATTTTTTTTCCCCCATTTACAGGTGCAGAATTAAAGAACATGTTCACTCACTATATTATTGATGCACTTAAGTGAAGTGTTCCAAAGCATATAATTACCATGTAGGTTTATGGCCCTGAAGTAGATTGGGATAGTGGTGCTGCATATCCATGATTTGAAGGACATACAGTGATGATTATAGAGGCAGTACTCTACATCCATTCCAGCCCTTTTGTGTTTAGCTGGTTGCCATGGCAAATAATTGGATAGAATTTAAGCCACTTTCTTCCAAGTGGGAAATTCATAATTTTACCCTTCACATAATTTTGAACATACTTTTAAAGAATCTTAAAGTTTATGCAGGAATGGAAGACAGACTTGGAAGAAAAAAAATAGATTTCTATACATGGAACGACAGTTCGTTTGGAGGTTTCTTTCTTTTTCTTTCTCTTTTTTTTTTTTTAAATCCTGAAGATTCAGTTTTCTTAACAACATGATATTGCAAAATTTGAGGCTACTGAAAATACAAAAAGATTTGAACCCAGAGAGATAGGAAATATGAAAGTGAATGATCAAATACAGCTTACTTCAGCAATTGGTATCAAATAGAAACAGATGGGTAATTTTATGCACTCAATTTCCCAAATGTATTTAGCCCAAACCTTTTTTAAGCTTTGGAAATGTTGATCATGTTGTGTCTATGGTTCATGGTAAGCATCTTTCATATCCCTGTTTTTAAATTTTTTCTCTTTCTGAAGACACAGAAAAACTTTCCGGAAGATCGGCTGTGATTTCGCATCAGTGCCCAATACATGCCACCTTGATTCAGTTTGGGGCTTACTGTCTTACAGACTGCAATATCAGTGGTAAAGCCTCACCAAGCACTGCACAACACATAGCAATCATGGAAAAGAGAGCTCCTGTGCTCACGGTAATGTTTTACGGCGGGTTTTTCTAGAGGTACATAGAATAAAAGGGTGTCTCATCCTGTTACATTAGTCCTGAGCCTGGCAGGAGCCCTTGCTGCCTTCTTCCCTTTAAAGCAAGCAGTACTCTTAGGGAGCAAGAAAGTACAACAGTTGTCATAACATGTACACACAGGGAAGGCCATGGTTGCATTCGCCTCATTTCCCTTAGAGAGATAATTTATACCTACTGTGTTAGAGAAACATCACTCCTAAAATAAGCAGCTTGGACATTAAAGAAGGAGGTGACTTTGAGCCCTGTGGAGAAGGTCATATCTGCCTACTCATTCTGTGACTAAAACAGGTGGAAAGAGTAACTCAGAGACCTTCAGAATGACACCTACATTTTCATTGATTACACAGGAAACCCAAGCCCTTCTTTACTTGTTTATATGTTTAAACCTTAAATATAACCATTTTCTTTAGAGATACTGAATGGCCTGGGCTGTGACTGTGCTTGTGATGTGGGGACCAGACCAGTATGCCTGATCTTTCTAATTTTTATCACCTTTCATAATAATAATTCTATGCCTCGTGGTCACAAAAATTAGAACATTACTTGCATTCTTTGATTTGTACTCCTACATTCCAAACTTCCTAAAAAATCAGATTGTGGTTGCACTGTTCCTTTGACAGAAGTATGCAATCCGAGGTTCAAAAATGAAATACTGACACTGAGTGAGCCTGGTTAATTTAGAAACTACATTAAAAGAAAGATTGGAGATTTAAAGATAGTTCTGATAAGCAGGGTTATTTCTCTAATTCACCTTTTTACAATCTTGGTCAAGTTTTGAAACTGATCAGCAGGGCTTTATTTTAGATTTGCCAATACTGAACACATACAACAGGATATGAAAAGAGGAGGCTTATTTTCTAAATGCATTCATCATTACTTTTTTTGGTTTGGTTTGGTTTGGTTTGGGTGTGGGTTTGTTTGTTTTTGTTTTTTCTTTTTTGTAAATGTTTTTTCTGAAAAAATTATCCTTTACTGAATGATTCAGCATTCAATCACTGATTATATTTAGTAGTGTTTTGCAATCTACAAGCTTGCATATTTTCTTACAGTGGAACTTAGTAGTAAATTAATTTTTAAAATTATGACCTGCTTAGAATCCAAAATAAGGGGAGCTTCTAGCTGACTTGTGAACTAATCAATTTGAGGATCTTCTTCTAGTCTCTTTTGTATGGTGATGACAATCCACGTTTTCTTTTCTTCTACCTAGTTTCAAGTACCTGGCAACAAATTTGTTGTACCTGCATGTCTTTGATAAGGACCTTTGACTGCTATAAAATTTTTTATATGGAGAAATCCAAAGAGGAAATCTGGAGTACCCTTTGGCCTCTCAGTAAAATGATTTTTTTAATGAGTTTTGAATTTGTATGTTGCTGCCCCTCTGAAGATGTATTGCAGCTCAGTGCAGCATAGGCCATTGTAGCCTCTTTTTGATGAGCAGGATAATTATGGCTATTTCCTGTAAACAGATGTTGTGGCATCTTTAAACACTAATTGAGATAATTTAAAATTGAATTTGTTAACAGCATTTTTATTACTCAGAGGCAGTGGTGACTAAAGGATATTACCTTAGATGAAACAGATCACTAATATTCTTCCTGAAGAAATGTGGATGTGGCAAAAAGTGCATTATCCTAATAAAAAAAGTTCTACAAGAAGTAAATGTCTAGAAGGAGACACATTCTTAAAATTTTTGGGAGAAACTGAAGAATAACATACTGAAGAGGGAAAGCATGTAGGAGGATGAGAGGCAGAAAAGAAAATTTAACTACTACCACCAGTAGCATACTAAACCCCTGTGTGAATGATAGAGCAGAGTGGGTAAGGCAGCTAGACTCGGAGCGCCTTGTCATGTTAGGGATCTCTGCACATTAGGAAAGGTCATTTCCTCTCTTATCTCTTGCATCAAGTGCTGCCACAGATTAAGAGAGGATGCCAAGGGAGGTCACCTGTGTCCATGCCACAAAAAACTAATCTAAATGTTCCCAGTACTTTCAGTACCATCACAACAAGCAAATAACTGCATTTAGAGTTCGTATCAAGAGGAAAACCTGGGAGTCAGCAGTAGGAGGCTCACCTGGGCAAATACATAGAAGTACATGAAAGAGAAACAGAAAAAAAAAGGTGCTGATAAGTGGTACCTCAACTCTACACAGTGGACAGCTTCTAGATTGAACTAGAAGCGGGATGTACACTTCAAAAGGAATTGCCAAGGGAAGTCATTGAATTTTGTAGCAGCATAAAGCTGTAAGTACGAAACATGGTGGTGCGTCTCCTCTGTGAAAATTTAGGAAAAATGACATCTGGTCATAGTGACATCTTAGGCCACTGCAATGTTTTATTCCATAGGCCCAAGCAAACAATGGCTGCCTTGGTTGGAAAGAGCTCTCTTTTCCCCAACCACTGCAACAACAGCCAAATAACATCTCTTGCTCTGCATCTGTCTGTCTTCCTATTTTAAGCCTGGACAGACCCCGCCTACACTTTTGCTTTTTTTTGTTGTTGTGGAGGAATTGAAGAATCAGTGTGATATTCTAGTCCCTTTGTGCCCACAGCTGACCTCAATTTCCTCTCAGACACCTCTTGCTTACGTTCTTACCCACAGGGCTGCTGCATTGCAGATTGTAAGGCCCAGAAATATTGACCATTGTATCTATTTTGCAAGGATTACAAAAGATACTTAGGTATATTTGGGTTTAAATTATGAACAACTTATGAAAGTCCAGTATGAAAGCCATTTACTGTCTCTCTTTCCATTAGAATTTCTTTAAATTGGAGGGTTTATCTAATTTTTGCAAAGTAAATTAGTCCCCAAAAATCACAGGGAAATCTTATAAACTCTTTGTTGCCTTCATAATAGATTATGTTTGTCATATGATCCGGGAGTCCTTAGTAGGGTCACTATTGTCTAATATACCTTTTTCAGGGTAATAATTTTTAGAAAATAGATTTTATAATTTTTTAAAGACAAAAACTTGATTCTCAGTAAAAAGATGCTTTACTGTATGCTGTAAAATTATATTTAATCATATTTACTTGACCAATAAAATCCTATTGTTTAATTGAGCCATCATTTTATATATAGTTTATTATATATATAACAATTTATTATTTTATAATATTTTATTTGTTTGGGATACATTGAGTTTTCTTATGACACACAAAATACGCACAGGCTTCAACACGTGGTTCAGAACATCTGAGTTACCTGTTAGAGCAAGCCTGGAAATGGATGAATTCTCAGCATTGTCTTAAAACACTGAAAAAAACCTTTTGATCTCACACAAAATTTACAGCTTGCAGCAATACACTTCTATTTCTGTTGGCTTCCTCAATGCACGCAAAACACAATACAAAGCAAAACCAACTCTGTCCATAGTGGAAGTATTTTATTAAACAATGCATAGGTCCCAGTACAGCAGAAAAGTTGCATCTACTTGGCTGGCAAATGCACTACTGAACAAAGAAGTGGATCACACCTATTTGTATTTCATATTTTTGCTCACCTATGTTAGATGGAGTCAGAGAGGTTGTAAAGACAGAGAAAGTGCTGGCCTCTCATCCTGGAGATTTCATCCAAGTTTTACAGTCACAAAATTACTGATATGAAATTTTTTTGATAAAAATAATACATAGGCTCAGAGTCAATAATTTTCCCTGAGTATAATTCAGACTTCTGAAAGAGCCCTGTCCTACTCCTGGACAGTATGTCATATTCAGGCCAGATAGTCTATGGTCTGAGGTGACTAATCCCCAGATTGTCACCTCATATATCAGGGGTTAGTGTAGACAAGTGGGGAAATTGCTGGATTGATGGGTCAAGGTCAGTGGTGTGAGGTTCAACAAGGCCAAGTGCCAGGTCCTACACTTCAGTCACTACAACCTCATGCTGCACCACAGACTTGGGGCTGGAAAGCTGCTCAGTGGAAAAGCACGTGATTGTGCTGATGACAGCAGCTGAAGATGAGCCAGGGTGTGCCCAGGTGGCCAAGAAGGCCAATGGCATCCTGGCCTGGATCAGCACTAGTGTGGCCAGCAGGACCAGGGCAGGGATTGTCCCCCTGTACTGGGCACTGGTGAGGCCACACCTCGAGTGCTCCAGTTCTGGGCCCCTCACTGCAAGAAAGACACTGAGGTGCTGGAGGGAGTCCAGAGAAGGGAATGGAGATGGGGAAGGGTCTGGAGCACAAGTCCTGTGAGGAGCAGCTGAGGAAGCCGGGGGTGTTTATCCTGGAGAAAAAGAGGCTCAGGAGTGGCCTTACCATTCTCTACAACTGCCTGAAAGGAGTTTGTGGTCAGGTGGGGGCTGGCCTCTTCTCCCTGTCAGCCAGTGACAGAAAGAGAGGACAAAGCCTCAAGCGGAGGTTGAGGTCGGATGTAAGGAGGAATTTTGTCATGGAAATGGGTGTTAAACATTGGAATGGGCTGCCCAGGAAAGTGGTGGAGTCACCGTCCCTGGAGGTGCCCAACAAATGACTAGACATGGCACTTAGGGTTTAGTTGACAAGTTGGTGATCAGTCAAAGGGTGGACTGGATGATCTTAAGGGTCTTTTCCAACCTAAATGATTCTGTGATTCTGTGAATTGATGTGTGTGGCTTGGGCTCCATAGACAAAACCTGAGCACCCTAATTGAAGTTACTAGCTTTGTTGAAACACAGACTGAAAATGTTTGTGCAGCCTGTAAATGTAAATTAATCTGCATGTTGATCCAAGGAGTATGTTTTGCTTCAGAAATGCCATGTTTCTATGGCTTCAGATATTTTTTCCTCAATTTTGTGTAGGTTGAAGACTCTACTATTTAAGATAGGCATTTCCATTAGTTTCCAAGAGATGCTCCCAGAGTCAGTCTTGGGAAAATGATCTTCTAAGCCTCCTTCTGGGGTAGTGTAACTTGTCCATCATTCCTTATTTCAGCCTTTGGCCACAAACAAAATATCTACAGCAGATTTGTGCTCTGCCGCCTGTAAGTGAAATCTAGACAAAGGATCACTTCACGGGATTACACAGGTGTTGAGCTAGTTGTTAATGTTTTTTTCCTAGCATGAAATAGCCAGAGAGAATTTAATTACAAACTCATATTTTGTAAGTACTAAAGCATCCCTTAAGTTATTCAGTAACATTCTACAAGACAGGCACATAAAAAACAACACTGATGAAACAAGTGTATATTAAATAGCATTATCCCAGCAAGCATGACATATTCCTAATTTTAAAGATGCATTAAGAAGGTTTCTTGGATGTGCTTCTTTTCTTATACAAAGACTGTAAATGGAGTAGAAAGTATTTGCCATGCATTTCCTCTGACATGACAAAAATGCCGCAAGTCTGTAGGACTTTGCTGTTCCAGAGGAGAGAACATCCCATCTACCCATACTCATCACTGCACTAGAGGGGGGCCATGAAGGGCAATACTGGGCAAAGTCATGCTGTATTTGATTGTTGTGCCAGTTTGGCCAAAATTTAGCAATATATCCTCTGAGAGAAAACCAGGTTACAACCACCCTTCCCCCCACGGGGTTCGGGGAAAAAAGAATATTTTCCTCGAAGGAAAGTGAATGCGATAAGAACTATTTATTTAACAAACACACAGGAAAAGGATAATAATGCTAAWTAATGAAATGAAATCTCCCGCTATAGAGAGAAAACCTGGGAAGATTTCAGAGTCCTTCTGTAGGTGTGGTCTCTCTCCTCCTCGGAGCTGGGTCGGCGAGGGGCCCACCCCCGGGTCTCGGGGAAAAATTCTCCCGATGTGTTCTGATGTTGTTGAACAGTCCAGAAGAGAAGAAGGGAAAAAACCAAAGTCCCAGGAAACAAAATTCAGCTTTCCGTCTCACGCCGGGAAGAGAAGACAAAAAAAAMCCGAAACCGCTGGCTGAAGAAAGCAAGCCGGGTGCTCCCTCCTGCTCCTGCAGCCACAGAACGCAGAGGAGTCTCCGTGTCCTTGAGAAACTGTTTTGAAAAGTTCGTTTGGGTTGTTTTCAAGCTCAGTTTAAAGGCACAGAAAAGGCACAATATTACTTTTTGGGCATAGAGCATGATAGGGGATACACATGATAGAGTCACCCCAAGACAATTGTCATCATCTTAGTGGGAATTCAGACTGCAGACTGCTTCAAGCACAGCCTGGTGCCTGCAAAGGGGATGAACAGGGAGCTGGATATGCACCCTTGGTAAGTTATCGATTACTTTGTGCTCAGGCACTAAGAAGTAGAGCTGTGTCTCACTGTGGGCTCTTGTCTCTGTTTTCTTGCTTTTGAATGATAAAAAACATTATAAAAAATATTTCAGGAATTCTAGCTGCCATCAGACATTCCTTCTTCTATACAGGCTTCATTTAATTATGTCATGTACTCTTACCAGGGAAGAGTATGATGAATATGTATCCATTTTTGAAGCAATCTTCAGAGCAAAACTCTCTGCCTTGCCTATCTGAGCTGGAAAATATCACATGACACTGGGTTCCAGTTTGTGCCTCACTGCAAATCCATATCCTCTGTGCCTGAACAGATTAGCAGGCCAAGAAGCAATATCATAAGCAACAGGCAACAAACACATTTTCACATTCATAGAATATTGAGTTGAAGAGGACCTCAAGGATCATCCGGCCAAACTTTCCTGCTAAAATCACTGTCTATGCAAGATGACACAGCACCCTGTTCAGATGAATCTTTAAAGTGTTTAACATGGGGGAACCCATCACTTCTCTGGGGAGATTGTTCTTATAGTGAAAAATTTTCCTTGTGTCTAACTGGAATCTCCACAGGAGTAACTTGTGCTCTTGAGCCCTCATCTTCTTCATGTGACTCCTTGGATAAAGGGAGCCTCCCCCTCCTTTATACCCACTCTTCAAATACTGGATATAAATATATAATAAGGTTTCATCTAAGCTTTCCTTTCTCGAGGCCGAACAAAGCCAGTTCTTCCAGGCTTTCCTCACACGGCAGGTTTCCCAGGCACTGATGTTCTTTGTGGTCTTTCTCTGGATGCTCTCCAGGCAATCCATATCTTTTTTGTACAGAGGGGGCTAAAACTGAACATGGATTCCAGGTTTGGCCTGCCAAGAACTAAGAGTGGGATAGTGACTTCAACTTTGCTGGTAATGCCCTTGATGCAACCCAGCATCCTGTTGCCTTTCTTTGATGCAGCAGCAACTGTTCACTCATATAAAGCTTGCTGTTCTCCAGGAGAGAAGCTATACAGGAGAAGAGCTATACAGTGCTGGTAGAGACAGAATTGAAGAAAGCATCAAGAACTTCTGCTTTTTCAGTGTTGTTATTGACTGATTCACCTCTCCTGTTTAACAGCATGCTGGTATTTTTTTTTGTTTGTTTTTGTTATGTCTGACCAATTTCAATTTGAAATTTGAGCTGAGGTTTTGCTTTTCAAACTGCATCTCTGTATGCTGTGGAAATGCCTCTGTAGTTCTCCATGTGTATTTGTTCTCCATCTCTGGTGTACTTCTTTTTTGGTTTTGAGCATACTCAGAAGCTCTCAATTAAGCCAAGGTAGTCTTCTGCTCTGCCTACTTCCCTTCCCTTTACCTTTAAGTTCTCCACATTGCTGCTAACGTTCTGAATATACTTGAAATTCCTGCTACCATCCAGGGTGCTGTTGTACTGTTCTTTCAGAGGGAGCAGTGCCTTTAATCCAGAAGCATTAGTTCTTTCTGCAATGCTCTCTATCTGTGCACATGTTAAACTAAAATCAGCTTTTTCAGGCCTGGTTTACTGGGTGGGGCTCTGTCCGGCTTTCCTGGCCTGTGGCAGGGCAGGCAGCTACATGCAGGCCCTGCCTGCGGCACAGAAACTGGGAGGCTCTCCCTTAATGTGACGATTTGTCCTCACCCAGATGGTGGCTCCTCCTCGACAATGAAGGCTGGGGCAGGCTCCTTGGTAGCTTGAGGAGCTGAGCAGGCAGTCTGTACTCCTTCAGGATGTATATATGTGGCCTTTAACCCTCCTCAAATGCTTGCTCCTGCCTTGTCCTGCTGCGTGGGATTGCAGAATGCGACTGTTCCCCGGACTGTGGCCATTTGGTTCCCTCCTCACCGTGGGAGATTTGGGTACATTGTACATCACACTCATGGAGCCTGGCACCGTTAGCACAGCCTCAGTATGAACTTCTGTCTTTCGTATCCAAAAACCAACCAAACAACAGCCCCCCATTAGATACAATTATTTTATATCAGGTGTTAGAAGTGTGGTGCAATAGTGAGGCAAGTTCAGTAGAGAAAAAGAATTAATAGTTTTCCTCAAGTAGCAACACACTGGATGCCATTAGGGCTATCTTCCATGTCTGAAGCTGATAATTATCTTATCTATATTATCTTGTCTTAATCTGCTTTTCTTAAATTTATTACTTGGAATGAAGTTTGGAAACCCAGCATTGATGGCAGGGACATAATTTCAAAAGGTTTTTGCTGCAAATGGTCGAGTACTGTGAGACTTTATGGAGGCTAAGAGTGGAAAAATGGTATCAATAAAAATAAGAAGATAACAACAGAACAGCATTAGCTTCAGTAGGTTCTAGACTGAATTCCTTCTCACCTGGCAGAGAAAATAAATTGCCTGTATTAGTCAATGACTTTTGAACTCATGGATGCTGGCAAAGCTAGCAAGTTCAATCCCTTTTGCCAGTACACCCAGCCCACTAAGGTCTGGCTTTCATCAGACTTCTGGACTGGAAATACTGTTGTGAGTCTTTCTTTTGCTAGAAATAATGCAGATTTAATTTGAAATTGTAAGAGCTTTTATTATATGTTTCGTTAATACCATGAAGGAACACTGAGGAGGAATAGAGAATTGTATTGTATGGCCTAAATATCCTTTCTGTTAGCTACTGCTGTGCTACAGTTGCTGGTTAATATGTGTCTAATCATCTAGGAAGTACTTCAAATATTTTAAATCAATTCTTGTACGTATGAATAAGTCCAAAACCCTCTCCTTTGCTGGAGACAATAAAACATGCTATGGAAATGTAATATACGTAATATCGGTCTACCAAATTTCCTGTCTAGAACAGTACAACTCTTAAAGGTTCTGCACTTGTTTTTTAATCTTGCCTGAAAAGATTTAATTTTCTTTTATGCTATTTCCTTTAGCGCTCCGGTCATCTAGGTAACAATTCAAATTGACACTACTTAAAACTTCTCAGGTGTTTTGTATTTCAATATATGACTCCAATGCATTTACCTACCTTAATATTTCTCCTCATGTGAAAAGAGAAAAGAGTACATGTCCCTAATTTTTTTCCATTGGGCTAACTACAACAAATATGAGAATTAGGCTTTATGTTAATTAGCATGCATAAATCCACTAAATGAACATGAGACCTGGTGAGAGGTTATAGTATCACTTGTATAAACCTCAAGCACAGTTGGGGTATAAGGCTGACAGTGCACAGCCTGGAGCATAATATTGCTTTTATAAGAATCACTCTTCTTCCTGTGACTTTGGTAATGGACTCCAACCTGTGCAGATGTGGTTGTGTAATTACACATCTGAGAATCCTCATTAACTAATCGGTATTGTCACTGCCCAGCAAGTCATGCATGTTGGGCAATTAATCCTATCAAGAATTGCTCTCCTTAGGCAACAAATAGGATCTTCAAAACAGTTACAGATAATTATCAAAATTATTCTAAAATATACAACCAAGAGAAGAAAAACAAGAAAAATAAAATCAAAGCTAACATAAAGAGTATATGACATTTGTTGGTTTCATGCCTTCTTTCTTGTGTATTTCCTTGTCTTGGTAGTAAGAGATTCTCTCACTGAACTCATCACAGTGTTCAGGCTCAGCTGACAAATTAGTGACAGTCTCTCTGAACCTTGGAAAATAAGGACAGAAAATCTTTGATTCAAATGAGTTATAAAGACATTACTTTTACATCATATTCTGCCTATGTTTGTATTTCTCTTCCAAACACAAGCTGTAGCAATATTTCTTGCCATTTGTATTCCTGCACCAAAGTATTTTATGTTCTAACTGGTGATGGAAAATAATAATAAAATGTGTGGTTAAAGCAGGTGCTGTTTGTAGTGTTTATATAAACACATTAGCACTCTTTTGACACAGCATGACCTGAACAAGTAGTTCATCCTACTAGTAACAGGGAAACAATAACTGAGCGTGCCAGAGCCGAGTTCATTCAGATACTGCAAAATTAACACCAGATTATGAATACGCTTGCCACTGGTAATTAATCGTGAAAATTGCTGGAGGAGTTCCCCTACTGTGAGGGATATTGGCAGAAGTATTTACTGCTAATAGGCCTTGTTTAAGCTTTTTTTTCCCCACCCCCTTAGAGATAAAACTTGCAATAGACTGCACAGAAACTAGTAGATTATTACATATTCCACTGGCCTTTTTTCTTGTTAATGTTTCTGAATATCACCAGTGTTTTCCTTTCTGTTATTAGAAATGTACATTGTGTGTTCACATTCAGGCCATTAAACTGTCCCTCACAAGGAGAACAATTTCACAATCTGGATACTGTTTTCCTGCATTCCACGGTGATCTGACATTACCCCATATTTTGCAGCCGTAATTTAGGGACATCATAAGAAGAATTTTTGTATTTCAAATAACATACAAGCTTTTATAACCTTAGGTAGTGGTTACATGATCTACAAAATCTTTGATGTGCCTATCATTTTAAGCAATTTTCCTTATATATGCCTTTTATTATGTGCTTTTAAAGTGTAAAAAATGACCAAGATGTTTTCAATCTACTATGTTTTTAAATGCAATAAAGGTAAATGAGCATGACTACATTAACTAATTAAAAATAAATATTAAATAAATAAACTTGTAGTAGGTCACACACACTCGTCTACGTTATTGTAAAGTAGTTTATACAATATAAACATATTACATATTTCCTCTTTTAGTAAAGAATGGAAAAAATATATCCATCATGACTAGTTTTTAACAGGTGTGGTTTTGGGTAGAAAAGCCAGTTTCTTCGGGAAATTAATGAGGGATTTTCTACTGAGAATAATGAAAGTGGGGTTGGGCCCCATATCTGTTAAAATTTTATTATTAGACAATATAGAGGTTATGGAGGCATTTATTGCTGATTTTATAATGAACACTAACAATTCTTGGCACACATATGCCAATATTTGATTAAGTCTTATATAACACATTCTTTAGGTAATTTAGTCAATAATTACAATAATTTGACTTTTATAAGACTTTTTAGATTGATTTTTTTCCAAAAATGTTTAACTATTTCTTTTGAGAACTTGTTAAATGTTTTTCCATTGATTTTAATGGGAATGAAACTTTATGTCTTCAATATTCAGCATGCAAGCATTAGATCTACTATTTCTTTATTAAAGATTGGTCTTTTTTTCTTTTCAAAACTATTAATAATCTGGACTTCATTTCCTTAATTAGTGTTTTTCTTTATAAAACACTTGCTTACACTTCATCCTTCCCTTTCTGAGTCCTGTCAGTCTAAACAAAATTGCAGCCTTGTACTTTTCTGTGGGTTGGGTGTATATTTTATGGCCTATGTTTAAATCCAGAGCAGATTATGGAGACAATGTAGACAGTAGACACACCACCTTAGAGTTCAACCACTCATACTGAGAATTTTCCTTTTAATTGAATTTTTAGTCTTTTTTATGGCTTTGAGTGTTTCAATTAAATCTCATTAACATATTTTTAAATATCTTGTTCATCTAAACAGAGGGGCTTACATGTGGCTGGCACATTTCAGTGGGAAAAATCACAGAGCCAAAAGTAGGCCACATTGCTCTGGACACCTACACATTATTCTGAAGATGCCTTGCAAATATTTGCTCATGAAAACACACTGTATAACCTTCCCTCTGTCTTTCCCTCAAATTCTCTGAGGCATTTTTTTCTGTAGCTGATCCCTCAGGCAGCAAGAAACAACATCTAACAATTAGTAGCTGTCACATTGTTCTGACAGAGAACCATAAAATATTGCAGAGGTTAAACTGTCTCAGGTTTATTTTCAGAGCAACAATTCTGGTCATTTATGCTTCTAACATGAAAGTTTTATATAATTGAAAATTTTTATATTAAATTAGTTGTAGTACCAAACCATGTTGTGTTTCACTCATGTAAAAAACACTAACCTTCATTCAACAAATGAATTCTAATTTGAGTTAGAGTACAATTGTAGTTTTAGGTATATGAAGGTTGGATTCAAAGCAAGAAAAAGGTCTTCAAATAAGATCTCTTTTCTTAGTTATCACAACAGCTGTCTAGTATTAGCATTTTTATCCTCTGAGAAAGGAAATATTCAAGGCTTTACACACTGCTTTCATAAAGACCGTCATATTGTTCACAGTGTCCTTTTGTATCCTTCTAACTTCATTATCCATTTAATGTAACACTTTTGTTTTAATAATTGTTTACAAAATGCATTCCATATTACTTAAATAATAATGATTTTTTTAAAAATTAGGCCTTGTGTTGCAAAGGACATCTGAGGTCAGGTACCCTAATTCACAATGAATAATAATTAATCCATGTCACTTTTTGTTCTACATAGCATGAAAAGACATGTCTGACTGCTGGTATTATAAAAACATGTTTGTTGAGGTAATAGATGTTATTAATCATTTATATTCTTATGGGTCTTAACAGCTTCCTTTCTCAAATATCTTTATAAACTGACATTACCAATAATTTTCTTTTGTTTTTTTAGCCTTAAAAATGTCTCTATTTGTATGACAAGGAAGCTGTGTTTTTGATTGCACAAATAATGTTGCTGTAATTCAATTAAGTAAATGATAATTTTAATTTTACCAATTAAACTATTAAACTTCAACATATCTCAAAATTTGCTGATATATTGTGTTAAGAAAAACAATGAAAAAATAGATGTCTCCAGATCCTCATTGTAGGAATCAAAAAATATGTTTCATTTATATAATCAGAAAATCCTTGATTTATAAACAAAAAAACATAGAGTCAAGTGTATTTCCACAGGGCTGTGGCCAAATCTACTGTAAGCCATGTCCATAATGGCAGTATAACACAAAAACAGGAAATAAAATTAATGACTTTTGTGTAACAGAATTGTGCGCATCCAAACCCAAAACCTTTGCATACATGTATGAGCTAGTTCGTAGAGGGCTTTCAAAAGGAATCAAAAGGAATAATTTTTCTTTTCTGAAGCTCTCCTTTGAAGAGAGAAAACAAAAGGCATTAGTGTCATATTCTGTATGGACTGCATTGGACCCTGGAGACCTTGAGAGGGATCTGCATCTCTCAACTGAACACTTTTCAACTTCCTGTAAGACAAATAGTTCTGCACACATAAAATGTTAGTGTACCCACATGCAAGTAAACAAAAAATATCCACTCATAACAAGATGAGTTAATCTTGCTGGATCAGGGTCTCAGGGTCCTTCAAGCAGCACTCTGCACTCTCCATTTTGCTAACACTGCACGAGAACATACACCACCCTTGAAGAGAAAGTCAGGTTTTAACAAAGAGTCTGGAATTTCCTGACAGTCATATCATACTTACTCCTAGCACTACTTACTCACAGTGTTGCCTATTATGACCTAATTGTTTAAAATCCAAAGCGGACTAAACATTTCCAGCACACCAAGCAACAAATAGGTAAAAGTGGCTGAAAATGACTGATTTATCATCTAAGTACTTTTTTTTCACATGACTCTGAAGGAACTATTATGAACCATCTTGACAAAAAGCCACTTTTAAAAAGTGTGCCTTTCTATGCATGTATACAACAGACCGTGTAATTACAGTATATGCGGTAAATAGTATATTTTTTTAAAAACTAGTATGCATACCAAAACACATGTTTACCTTAAAAACTGTAGTAGCTTTGAGGCAGTTATTGTAGTCCATCAGGTAAATAGCACACATTTCCTAAATGCTGCACAAATGTATGTTATTATGCAGTATGTGTGTCATTATATAATAGACTGCAGTGGCTTTGAAAAACAAACTATTCTGTTGTGTTAATACTTCTAAAAATTCATGACATCATATTTTTACTTCCCTATGTTAGGAATAAAATAATAAAAATTGAAACAAAGCAAAGAAGCAAAGTACAAAGGCAACTCAGAAACAATAATTAAATCTCCCACCCCTCCAACTCCACAAAAAATCATTAGGGGTTTAATTTTTATCTTTCATCATTTCAGAGCCTTTTCAAGTGGAACAGAAGAATCTACTCAATGTGGTAAGAAAGGGAGTAAAAGGTTTAATTTTGTGTGTTACTAATGTCCTGTTTCCTTTTGCTAGAGAGAAAGAATAGAATTTGCTTAGCCTTGACATCAAGCTTTCTTTATCAAGTATTCTCTGCTATGATACATATTCTGTCTCCCTACACTTGTATGGTATATGCTGGAAGTACCAGAGTTATTGTTCTGGCTATGGGCCATGGAGAACTGAAACAGCACTTAAGCAGAAAATACGGAATATACTAAGGCATACAGGAAAGGTTTCACCAAAGAACATCAAAACAAAAGCAATGAAAGGAATGAAAAGAAACAGCTTATGAAGAGAGATAAGAAAATGACAACCCAAAATTAAAAAATGGGTTCTGAGGGTTTAAGTGTATTCCTTAGGGCATAATGGATCAAAAGAATGAAGGTCAAATATCCTTTTCCCCTCCTTGCCAATCATATGCCTTCCAAATAAATCAAGTAGTCCCAGAATCTATGCTTACAAATCCTAGAGAAAAAATGGTATAAATTCATGGACCTATACTAGTACAAGAGGAAAAGGGAGACAAGAACAAGGCTGAAAATGTAAAGCAAAGTCATCCGATCTTAGCATTTGTGGACAAAAACTAGAATTTGAGGCACACTGCACACTTTGTGGATCACCCATTCCTCCTCTTTCCCCCCTGAGAAGGCATCACTTGCCTTCTATAATCCCTGTCTCATACTGGTGTCCTTGCCAAGCAGTCAGCTTAACCCTCTCCCCTCCATGCAGATGCAGGAGCCAGAGTTTCCTTGAATCATCACCCTCCAATGGCCAGTGAAAAACACTGTAGCTGTAATCCTGGTGGGTTACCCCAGCTCAGATATGGGAGTTAGATCACGTAGGTTGTGGGTTTGGTTTTACCTTTCCCCTTTGGAATAACTCTCCCAAAATCTTGAATGTCCTTTAGTTCATCCAAGCACCTGGGTGAGCAAAGAAGTACAAATAAAGTCCAATATTGATCCAGGTGGGCAGGGGGTGAATTTACGCGGTCCAAATTATGTTATCACCTTAATAAGTGATACTAACTACTCTAGTAGAAAGAGTACAGTTTAAAAGTCACAAAAGTCTTTAGTTCTTGAACTATCCCTTGTAAGGAGGGAGCTGTAGTCATATTGAAGTGATACTTGACAGATCCTTCTTTACATATCCATGATTTTTTTCTTTGCTTAAAGACTATCTCCATGACTGCAGAAGTATGGAAACAAAATATGATTGCAGAAGCTGTGGGTGAATCAGGAGTTACTTGACTCAGATGGATTTCTATTTCTAGAGCCAATAGAGGAAATCTGAAATAATCCATCCAACCCTATCAATTCTTTTAAGTCATTACCACCCAACCCTATTAATTCTTTTAAGTCATTAGTGCAACTAATTTGTGATAGTAGGTGACAATTTCAGCAGAATTTCTAAGAGTGCACAGAACACAAATTTTCTTTTAGTCCGAAAGATTAAATCCTCTGGATGGAGTCTGAATTTCATTCCCTGGATAACCTGATTTCTACCTTCTAACCTGGAGAAAAATGGTACTTTCCTGATGAAAGGCATCCTTATATTTCCATTTTGAGATGGAGAGAGTATATTCAGTATATTATTAAAGGGTGATATACATTAAAGTATTTGCATTTAATTAACGAGAAATCTAGGAAAATGCAAACTTTTTATCTAGGTAATAAATTAAACAAAAATTTAGTTACCTAATTTTGATTGTTCACAAATTGAAAATTTTCACTTTCATGACAGCACTAAAATGCCTCAAATTACCAGAATGAACTATATTAACATAGTTAACAGATGGTAGGAGGCTTAGCATAATTTTCAAAATTTTTACATCTTGTCCTGATTTCAGAGTAAAAAAATTATAGTTGACTGGGAAAACTATTTGGTGCATTCTTTAGAGATTCCTTTCAGTATACTACTGAATTATGCATACTGCTGCCTTTCACCCAGTGGTTTCACAGTAAGGAGTATGGCTAGACCTCAAGTTTTATTTACACCAAACTGAACTTAAACTTAATGATTAAATTTGTTAGCAAATCTTTTTATGCTGAGGATAAAAATTCTGTGTTTCCCATTTGTGTGTTTGCTATATTGGAATTTTGACAGTGGTCACCAAAACTGTTCTTCCTGGAGGAGCCCAGGGAAACTAATGCCCTGCAATTTTCAGTGGTGAGCAAAATATTTTCATTTTGAACTGAAAAGCACTTTTGGCTTTTCCAGAATAGTAGGTCTGAAAAAAGCCCATTTTTTTTTACATTTATAAATGTAAAATTATTTTTTGTATACTTTCACATTTATTCTTATTTAGAGCAGCATTAATTTTCTTAAATGTGCACAAAGAGGTTATCCAATGAAAACATGACACAACTCTGCAGACAGCAATTCCCCTGCTTGCAGGAATCCTTTGGTATTTTTAGCCCTAGTGATGGAGGAAAAGCAGTTTGTTATGAGTGCTGAACTGCTTTTTTCTTTTCACATGTAGTAGCACTTAAGTGTCATGTTAAGCCCGAGGCAGGAAGGACTTTAAATGACCTGTTCTGACTGGAATTGTGTTTACTGTACTTTTTTTCAAAATGCAGTGCAGGATCCCTTTCCTTATCAGTCCCTAAAGTCTAACAGCTTGCAGACTCAAATTTCCCCTTCCAGGCAATGTTGGATTTGTCTGTTGTTTTTCACAGCAGAGTTTCATGAATTCTGCAGTTTGGATATCTGCCTTGCATTACCCAGTGCCACCCTCTGGGCTAGGAATCAACATTTTCCAGCTCCCAGAAATTGCCCGAAAGGCTGCTAGAAGCAGTGCACATTGAGATGTGTAGGTACACATCCTTCTAACTGTTCACATCGGGAATTCTGGCAGAGAAGTTGTGGAAGCACTCTCTGTTGGACTAAACCAGTGAACAATTAAGCAGTGTCTGTAGGGAGTGATTGCCCTTGGCATTTGTGACTGCAGGTGTGGCATGCAGGCTTTGTTCATTCAAACCTTCACTGAATCCATATGGCAGAAGAGCCTTATAAACATAATGAATGTGGGAAAATCTCTCTGGAGAGACACTCTCTACACTGCTGCTCTCCCCAGTCACAGTTCTCTGGATTTCCTCCATTCACACTGAACCTTGTGTTTTCCTAGCCTGCCTTACACCTGTAAAAGCTAGACAATGCCACTGCATCCCCTCTCCTTCTCAAAAATATGACTCCCAGAAATGAATTATTCTTTGAAGAAACCCTCCCCGCTCCTTTTGCTGTCCTAGAAACATCTTGTAGATTTGCATTTGTACTGTTCCTTCACTGCCTATAGATTTTAAATTCTTGACAAAGAAAGCTTTATTTTGCCTCATTTTGTGCTACCTACAGTGCTAGGTACACCAGGGTGTTACTGGCATGCTAACAGCGTAAAAGGCAAGAGAGATGTTGCTGCATTTTCTTGGGTTATGCTTTATTTTTTTATCTAATAGGGGTAACTATCTTGGACCAACACACATACAGTAATTGCATGCAGCTTGGTTTCTCGTTGATCATCAGCACTAGCCTCAGTGGCAGCACTCCTGCATGACAAAAGGAAGGACAATAGCTCTATGACATATTTTATCAGCAATGGGCTGGTGGTGCCACAGTAACTCTCGAAAATATTTGTATTCCCAAATTAGTAGCCTCAGAGGAACTCAAAATCGGCCATTCCTCAAGCGTACCTCCTCCCTGTGGTTTTGCTTCTGTCTTTTACCTAGATGTTGTACATTCTTTAGGAAAGACATCAGGGCTGAACCACAAAGAGTATGTGAACTACAGAGGTAAAATCTGACAGAAACCTCACGGATTGAAGCACACACTGGCAAAGAGCAGCTCAGCAGAAGAACTCGCTTTTCTCTGGGGCTTTGTCGATCAGAGATAGTGCAAAACACATGCAGGGACAGAGTGCATACCTTTATCATACAGTATGATGCGATGCAAAGATATGGGAGGGAAAGTAAGAATCAGAATGTACCCTCAAGACTGGAAAAAAGCCCAGGTATGCCATAAGCGGGATTTCCTAAGACCCAGTGTTGTCTCTTCTGAAATATGCATCTGGATGAACCAAATGTGAATATTTGTAGTGCTAGAATAATGCAGAATACATTCATGTCTGAACTTCAGGCTGGTTTCCCTCATTTGGCAAACGGCACCTAAAATGAAAACATGGGCTAGTGAAATTAATCCTGACTTTTTTTGACTTTCAGTCCTGCTAAAAATTAAAAAAAAAATAATATATATAGTTAAAAAATAATGAAGTAAGCACCAAACATGTAAGGCTGGCTGAATCACACTACATATAGCACTAGAATTGCTGCTCAGTTTTGGTGCTGGTCACTGAATATTTGCCTTTCTTTTTGAAGAAAAAATAAGATTTTCAGATTATTTTAGGACTGAAATAGTGTGCCTTTAAAACCAAAACTAAAATCCCCTATAATCAAAACAAATAATAGTGAAAGGTTTCGAATTTTGGATTTTTTTCTAGTTTTAAAGAATATTTGAACAGCATGTTGACAATAATGGAAATCATTTTAGTATTAAGATATCAAATGATAAAACCACAAATTTTTAAATCAAGGATCATGAGCATTACTATTTAGAAAAGTCAAGGTCATTAAAAAATAATTCATTGTGTTAAGTCCTTCTAAAGAGGGCTAATCCCTCTATATTACTTATATATAATGCAAATATTATTTTTATTTTATAAGTCCTAAAATTAAATTAAGTACACAAAAATTATTAAGATGAACAGGTAACATTAAAACCAGCTTTAAATTAATTTCTTTTTTTTTCTGTGTGCTTTAATATAGGAAAGGAAACTCTTTCAGACAAATGTCTTGCTTTTTAAAGGTGGTCTGTAGGAATTTTCTTTTGAAGTTGAATACCTGCATTCTTCCCAATGAACATATCTCCAGAACACCAAAGTTATAGAACAGACCAAATTAAGTTATTGATCTAATGAAGGAAAAAGGTTAACATACCATTTAACTGACTTGGGAAGTCATCAGAAATGCACAAGAAAAAGCCTCCTATATATAAACTACTTCTGAGGTTCAAAAAAAAAATTTAAGAAAGAGTAGAAGTTTGCATCCTAAAGTAAAATTAATCCATTACTCTTGTTTAGACCCTAATCTTGAAATACCTGTATATTTACCTTAAAATTTTGAAAATAATTCCAGACCTTTATATATAGAGGTGATTGAACACATATCTTTGAATGATTTGTTGCTCTGTTATAGAGGCAGAGATGAATGAACCAAATGGGAATTCCAATTTTATCTCTTTCTTTTAGCTGTTGCTAAATACAAAGGCTTTATAAAGCACTATGTGTTTTTAGGAATACATGGCAATCGTGGCACGTCAACGAGACCTAATTTTGTAGAAGATGAGAATATCACTGCTGTTCTGTATCACATTTCTTGCTTTCCACAGAAAAACTAGACATGCCTGGAGAAAATTAAGGAAATGGAAGAAAAATTTGAGAGGGCAAGGCAAGGCAAGGCAAGGCAAGGCTAGGGAAAACAAAAACAAATCCCTCAAAACACTAACATACTGTGGCTTCAATTTATCTCAACACTAATCTCTTTGTCACAGTGATAGTTTTCCATTCCTCCAAAGCTGCTTTGCTGTAAAGCCAAAGGAATATGATGATATATCAGGTTATTTTTCTGTTTTATATATATATATATTTATATATATATATACATATATTTAAAATCCCTGTATCTAAGTCATATGATTCTCAATCTATTTTTTCTGTACTAACAATTAGTTTAAGAAGTGTGAAAGGAATTGCAGAATAGAAACGAAGTTTCCAATCTGAGCTTTCTCCATCCTTTTTGTAGGAGATGGTTTATGGGAGCTTTTGATCTGCACTATGAATGTCAACTAATGTTTACTTCTTAGAGATTTTTTCTCTTCCATATGGTTCCAATTCATTGCAGATCATGCTTTGTTTCCAGAAGTCTTCTACTCAAGCCTTGCTTTTACAAAGTGAAATCATTCTATATTGTCTTCTTGGTCTTTTATCAACACTGCCATTATAACCTCTCTGTAAGACTCTTGGTAGCAGAGAGATTTTGAAAGAGTAGCAGAGAAATCCAACCAAAAGATGCGTGCTTTTATATATTGAGTACCCATATTCCCCTTATGACAGCTCATCCGAAATACGTTTTCCTTCAAGTTCAAAAATATGATCTCCATTCATTCAGTCCACTTATATTAATATACTTATTTCATTTTTAGCTAAGCTAGACTACCCAGTCACAATCAGGAAATGAGTTATTGATGAGGAGATTAGGAGAGAAAAAAAGAGAAAAGGTAAGAACTGCAGTAGAATTTCTTTAATAGAACCAATTTACATGATCTCCTTCAGTTTAATACCTTAATTCTTGTGGTTTAGGGACAAAATCCAGTGACAGATCAGGATACATTTAATGTCTTAAAACTGAATTACATGGCCTCCCTGCTAGCTGAATCACCTATAAGTCCATAATTTTTCCAGCACAAACTAGGGAAAAAAGAGAACTGTGAATCTTTAACTTAAAATTTTGATAGTGAAGTTTGTTCTTTAAAAAAGTAAATGAGTATCCTAACATATGTCAGAATTGAGGAAAAACAGAGCCTCGGATACAAAGGTCTCTTCCACTTGAGAATGTCTAAATGAGATTGTATTCTAATATTTTCAAATGCCTTTTTTATTTACAATGAGCCAAATCTAAAATCCTAATTTCTCCCATAATTTAAATGCTCAGGCTCAAAATTTAATTTTTTCTGTGTAGCATCTTCTCATCAATCAAAGCACTGCACCTGAATGTCTATTATCAAAGTGTAATAAAAAGAGAAAAACATCACTTTTTTTGTTCTTTCCTTGAGCAGCCTCCCCACAGTTTTTTTAAGCAGAAACTGTTTCTGCAGATACAGTAGCATATTAGTTCAGTACAATATCACACAAGTTTTCCACTTCAAACAATAAAGAAAGCTACTATTTCCCTTAAAAAAATTCCAGTGAAATGCATTCTCTGAAAAAAAGATAGACACATATTTGTTAAATATATTCTCAAAATGAGAGAATGTCAAAATCCCAGAGGTACAGGGAATTCCTAAATTTAAGTGTGGACTTCCCTACAAGGAGAAAAGAAAAATCTGAAAGCCTGATTAGCTGTCATCAACCTATTTTTAGTACAATTTAAGTACAAACTTAATTCTTCACATGGATTTATGAATGATTTTACATTCATTTTTTGACTGAGACTTGACTAACATGTTTTATTCCAGTTGTAATTTTTTTCTCTGCAATGTCATTGCATCCTATTCTTTGCCTCTAATGGAAAAGAAATGTCTTGCAATAGAAAACAAAATACACAATCAAACTAAACACATTGAATTACCCTCCTTCTGGCTTTCTCAGGGTGCGCCAATCTTACTTTTAGTGATACTTTGGATTTAAACCAGTTGCTAACAGACTTTTGTATTACTTGCAGTACTGACCATAGGCACAATACCAAGCAGGTAAGTATTACGTAAAAATGTATTTTAAGAGTATGAACACCTATCTCAAACACTCTCAGCCTTGATGAACTTTTTGCAGAAAGATGATTTTTTAAGTAATCTGAGAAAACTTGCAGTAACTCTAAACAAAATTTAAATAAATGTTAAATGTGTCCTTAAAAAAAAAAAAAGAGAAAAGAAAGGTATAAAAGCATTCAGTGGCTCATATCAAGTAAGAAAATTCAGAAATAAGTACAAAATATGCCTTCCAAACCAAATTAGTGACTATTTAATATGAGAAGAGTTTTTCAAATATCACACTTAGAATGATTAAAAGCAGAATGTGAAGAAGATAATATTTATTGGAGGCATTTTCATTCCTAAGCAGGTTATCTCTGGTCCTGAAACAGTGCTGGAAAGTGAAGTTCTTTGTTTCATGAAGAGTAGTCTGTTTCAAAGCAAAATTAGTGCCTTTTCTGTCCTACTATTGACCTCGACTTTGACCTGGCTGGACCACCCTTACTAGAATGGGAGGTAATAAAGTCTCCAGGCTGGCTCAGCCCTAGGTCTCAGTTAAGCGGAGACTATCAATCATGTGAAATTAAGTGTAGTGGTTTTGTGAGGTGGACATTTACTAGGAACCAAACTGAGATCACCAAAGACTATTCATTTACATTTCCGAGGAATACTTAAATGAATTTCAAGACATTAAAGTAACATTTCTGAAGTTTTTAACAATTTTCAGGTGATACAGAAATCTATTTTTAGAATTAATGAAATTACATTGTTTTGAAATCTAGTGTTTTAAACATAAATACAGAAAATGCTTTGCTTTAAAATAAGTTTTATTATCCTATGTGCAATAAGGAAATACAACAATTACAAGACAAATTCTGTAGTGAATTATTTATATTTTTTATATTTTAATTGACATAAAGATGAAGAAAATTCTAAATGTTAGTTGAAATTAATCGCCTTTAAATTCAGTCTTGGAAACTTTTAATGCTTAGATTTCAAGTATAATACAGCAAAATACAGCAGGCTATGCACATGTCATCTAACATTATCCCATTCAGCTTTAAGTTTTTGCTCATCAGAAACTCTCAGAGAGCTGACAAGATTTCTAGAAGTCAAGGAGTTGATGAATATTTGTTTATACTACTAACACAGTTCTTAGGAGTCCCCAGGTATGTAGATCCTGTTACTTTCAGTACTACTTAAATTTTGAGAATTTTTCCATCTCAGACAGTTTATCTTTCCACATAGGAAATAAAACCTACAAAGTGGAGGGCTGGAGGGAGGAAATAAGAAAAGCAAGACGTGGTTGCTGCGCAGAGCCCGTGTCACAACGCAACATGATGCAGCACCCTTACTGTCAGATGGCATTGCCTCCCTTTAAAGAGGTGAAATGTTGAATTATGAAATGTTTTGCCATAAGACAGCACAGGTTAGCTTGGGTATTAAGGAGGCATGCTGGCCTGCCTGCACACTGCCTGCTTTTCATACATTGGCAGGTGAGCACTGGACTGAGAGAGGCTTTCCCTCTTTGAAGGGAATCCCTGCTTACACAGAATATTCACTTTTGCTGAAAGAGAACCTTTCACAGATTTGCTCTGCTGGAGAGAGAGAGAGGCCATTTCTTCCATCTTGTCTCAGGATCTAGCCATAGTCTGTTTTCCTATACCCATTAGTCAGGGTAACTGTTCCTGGAGCTTATCTTCAGAGTCAGAAACTCTATAAACAGATTTAAATAAACTCTCAGTTTCTGAAAGAAACTTTGGCACTCCCCAGAAAATAGTCTCACTATCCACCACGAGGTTATGACCCCCAGGCTGGGAATCAGCAATGCCAAAGATACCCTGTGTCAGTCTCACGTGGCTCAGCACTGCTGAAGGCTTCTGTCTTATTATTCTCACACCTGCAACAGAGAGATGGTTGAGTCTCCTAATGTTGATTGGCAAGTCTCATTTCACTGCTAGGTTTCCTAAATTTTATTTGCAGAGGTTTTACACCATTAAAGAGCAGAATTTGCTTCATGTAGAAATTCTTCTCAGGGGTGCCATCTGGGAGACATCTTTTTCATCATGCATAATACAAAGTGTTTTATTAATGGTGGAGATCAGCTCATTCTTGCTGTCCTAAAAACAATTGACTTGATCCCATGCTGTTCTATGTAATCTTACAAAAAATTTCTTTTATTCAAGCTTTGATTCATCTTCAAGTTTAATTAAAAAGTAAAACAATCAATCAAAACTTCTCCAATACCTAAAATTTCCCACTTAATATTTTCTAGTATTCAAGCTAAAAGAATAAAATTGCAAAATAGTTCCTTTCTTTTGAAAAAGCAGTGTGAGGGAGGCTGCTGTTGAATTTAGCAAAGCAATGTGTAATTTGGCAGCTGAAAGGTTGATGCCATCAGGAGCTCTTCAAACTTATTTGCTGAGAAATCAAGATGATTGATACCCGTTTGTCAGGCTGCTTTCCTGACAGAGTGAATGCACAACTTGATTTCAGGACTTGGTCAGCTTTGTTGGTCCAGAGCCTTCATTCTGCATTTTATAGTGCTCTGCTGACACTAGAAAAATCATTTTATAAATTCCTAATTTTGTTTAAAAATCTGAATCTCTGGTAATTCCATTAGCTGTCAGTATTCTGGGACAATTATCCTACTGGTTTTCCTTATCATTTGGCATTTTGATTAGTGCTGCTGTGACCAAACTGATATTGAGTCAGTTAAGTGGTGCTATCAATGGTGAGCATTGAACTTTACTAATTTCATTTCCTTTTAATATTTTCTGTGTGTAATTTCACACACTCTTGAAAAGCAAGTCAAAATCCTAAACAGATGGATTGCATAGCCTTATGCTTCCAGCTCTGTGCTTCATAAGGCTGGGAAACTCTCATCCTCAGGGCCAATTATGGACTAAGTTTGAGTGGATAACTCTGTCCTGATGAGACCAGGTTGCAGGACTGCGGAATATTTGTCTCATTGATAAATGATAATGAGAAGAAGGAAAGGAGATTAAAACCCCTCCAATATACTCTCACCAAAACTGTATCCTATCCACAGTATGGCCCTGATATAAAAATGTTAAATGCATTTACTCACTAAAGACAGGACCCCTTGGTATCTCAGACAGCAACTGACATTTTAAAACTTAGTATTTTGAGGCAGTACATCAAGATTAATGGTATTTATCATTCTTATTTTTCCCCTATGACAACCTAAGGAATGTTGAAAGGACCATATATTTGATTTTAGTGATGAGAAGGAAGAGAAATCAGTGTTTGAATCATGTCCCTACACCTTTTAACTCTAAATTGAAAAGAGACACATAATCAATATATTGCCTTAGAAACTCTTTCTACACTTGATATTAAATTACGAGGAAATAAAATTGTGTTCATAAAGTTCCTAATGTACAATTTAGGTTTGAATAGTTTATTCTAGACCTGAGTCATATTCTTTCATTGTTCATATTCTCATTTACAAATCCCAATCCTTCAGCTATCTCAGAGAAAAGAAGCTACTAACAAACGATAATAGACAGAGAGATCTGACTGAGGTGGATATGCGTTTACAAGAACATACATTTCATCCACATGACCTCACTACAATCAGTTGTAGAGACTCTTGTGACTCTTCCCCTTCCCCAAGTATCATAAAATTCTAACTTATTCTGCTCTGCATTCCCTCCTCATATTGCACTGGTGTAGTCCCTGTGCATGCACACAACAGAACTGAGAGACAATGTAAACAAAGAGTAACTTTTCTGTATGATTTATATAAGGGTATTCAGCATTTTGTAGGTCCAACATCATAAAAGCCTTGACTTTCAGATAGGAAGATAGATTGTTCACCAGAACGGTGTGATTGATAGACATGCAAGCTGTCAGGTACAATCATCAATCTTGCACAAACTCCAGGACATTAAACTTTAAAAAAAAAATCAGGCAACCTATTTTCAAGCATTTTCCGCTTCACCACTGCTGTGTATATGGGAGCGAAAAGTGTCACCTATTGCATATGTCGTTTACTTTCAGTGTGCTCATCAGGTCTTTCTTCTTAAGGAACAATGGGAAAAATACGACAATAGGAAACCCTCTAAAGTAAAACTACGCTCAATAACATCAAGCTGAGATACAGCACTTTCACTGCTTTTATTTTCCTCCATGCTTAGTAATGTAATAACACTAGGCATTACAGAACTCACACATTATGGAGCATGATTGAAAAGCTCTGAGTATATGAGAATTAATCTTCTTTCATCATGACAGACTAGCATATTAAAAATGGTCCCACTTGTATAACTATTGAAAATTGCTTTTAGAATTCATTCAAGTAAAAGAGGTTCAAAAATTCTTTTTGAAAACTGCATGAGAACAGAAAATCTGAAAAGTACGCAAAGTACCGTAAGAAAGATATTTCAAATGTATTTTGAGTATCAGAGATAGATTCTGTGGCAAAGAAGATGTGGCAAAGAAATTGTGGTGCTGCACTGCATCTAAATGGGTGGTTACCAACTTATCTAGTAAAATAAATATATGTGGCAAATGACACATACCAATTTAATGACACTTTGAGTTCATGTGAAGTTTGGCAGAGTAATAAAAGTCTTATCTCTTGCCTCCACTGTTATTGCACAGATTTAAACTGCTGTCTCAGAGGCAGTTTTACTATCTTTTTCAATCTCCGCCATAAAAGTGAGACTTGATTTGCTCAGCATGAGAACAGATCAATAAAAGCTCAGTTACACAGCGGATTAGATCACTAACTCAGAGATCAAAGATGTTAAATACAAGTTGTATAGGAACAGTTAGATCAAAAGTTAAGTTCAAATGTACTGTACTTGTTTGTAAGTCTCAAAATAAATATCAACCTGAAATGAAAAAACATTGAAAAATTTTCAGTTTTATTTCTTTTATCTAGAAAAAAGAAAGAGCTTAGTTTCTGAACAGCCAAAGACACGATTACTAACGATTGAATAATATTATTCTAGGATTTGATTATTGTAGGTAATTTTTCTCATTACTATATCAGAAATCTATCAGCATTTCATCTTCTACAAAGCGATTCATATTAAAAGTTAACTGTATTCAACAAAGAAAAAAGGTCAATGATTCCTGATATATTTTGAGGTACTGGCAATATCCTGAATAATGATTTCTTGCCTTCTATATGCTTTAAATATAACTTTTTTTGAAATTATCAGTCAATTTTTTAAAAAAATGGTTTCCTATTCAACGAGGAGATATTTGTTTACTTATATGGGTAAGGTTCACAAAAAATTATTCATTTAAGCTGCTGTTAAGAACTAGAAAACATTCTGGTATCTGCAGCTTGCACACAGACATATGCAATGGATTGTATATTATCCATAACATAAATTCATGTCAATGAATATTTTGGATTGAGCGGCTCTAGTTATCAATATCACAGAGGTATTAATGTTGTGAAATTACTCACATCGCAATGGTCATTTTAAAGCTCTGTACCACTTCTTTAGCATAGAATTTGATTCTTTTCCTTTGAAACATATGTAATTTCAACTCATGTTAATATAAGATTCTTTTAGGGCAAAACAGCTCTTTTAATTTCCAGTACAGTGTAATGCCATTCCTTATTGAAAAAGAAAAGAAAATTTATTGGAGACCTCACCAGCTTTCTTCTTTGTTTGGAATTCTCTCTCAATTTTTAAGAAACTAAGTGGCCGTGTCAGATAATTCTCTAAATATTCAGTGTGTACGATTCAAATGCAGATTCTGACTACTACTACCACGAAGTGCAGGAAAACAATAATTTTAAAAAATAATCCTGATCTATTGACTAAAAATACAAGACAGCAGGGTCCTGGCGCCTGTACGCAGTTTTTGTTGTAACACAGCTATATTGTAGATGTTTGAGAAGCAAAACTGGGGCATCATGATTTTTGAGTCTGCAAAATTCTTTGACGTGGTGTAGAAAAACAGTACTTTATTAGAAACAATAATTTATATTAGTCATTTTAAGACAAGGAATTTATGTATTGTTTGCTTTCTATAATTATTGCTAATCAGATAGCTGATTGGCTTATTCAAGAATATTTCAGTCGCTCATTTTAAACATCTAGAAAATAGCATTTTCTGAGGAGGAACAAATTTCATGATTAGTATTAGTTATTTAATATCCTGCTAAATGTAATGTGCACTATTCAGTTAATGATTTAAACCATAAAAAAGACATTCCTTGGATTGCTTTAACTCCTGTGAATTATTGTTTCCCTTCCCATATTTTTTAGATATTGCCTCCTGTTGTTCACTTATAGGAATATGTAGAAATTAGGGCAATTAATGGACGGACTTCTAGAAAGAATTTTCAGATGTAAATGAAAAAAAGTTTATCACATTCTATCTGGTATACATGGCAGATGATGCATGCCAGGACACAATTGATATCAAAGTAATTTCTGAATGCCCTACGTTTGTCTGGTTTTTAGGAACTACACTTATTTAATTCCTGTGTGTTCTCAGTCTGGCATGAAAAAATCCCCACCATTAACCCCCCTCTCCCCAGGATGATTAGTGGCAGATGTATTCCTCAAATTCTCTTGCATGGTATCTGTCCTTTCTACTGCAGCCCTCATGGCAAGTCAAGGTCACCAAGAAAATATTGAGTGCCTCTCATGGGAAGACTGCAATCTCTTACAAGTGCTAAGCTGCCTATTATTTTTAAGGAAATAAAGAAGCAATCAGGATGGTGAATAGCTTTCAGATAACAACCATCCTCCACTATTTTAGCATTTTCAGGTAAAGCCTCTAGTGGTAAAAATAACTTGCTTTCTAGGTTCTAGCTATCCTCTCCCTCGTTTTCTGCTTTGATCAGGATATGACAGACAGACATCAAGCTGATAAGTTTGTTTGACTTATTCTTCTTGATAAACAAAGATTCAATGTCCACTGTAATTCTTAGATATGTCAAATTTTTTTAATACTGTAAATCACACTTTGCTTTCGGTTGGATGCTCTAAAAGGATGGGACAATGCTTTTTTTTTCAATATGCACAAAATGTGGTAAGACTAAAGTTGTGGGAGATTTTGGGGAAGTGTCTTGTGGCACGGTGGAATTCTATACTGAAAGACTATATTTACCATTTATCATAAAGAACATAGCAGTATCTGAGTCAATTTTGTATTATCTCTATCTGTCCCAAAGGTTGCTGAATATCCCACTAGAAACCAGTTTTGAAAGTGGACATGACCATGTTCACTGAAGAAGAGTGAAAAAGGGTCTGGTTTTCAGTGGTAGAGGGAATAGCTGACTGATCTGCCATTTGAGCACCTGTAACACTGTTTACAATTCTTCTGAAGATTAACAAAATTGTACTTCCTTAATGATAAATCATGACAATTCCTTCAACTCCATTTTTAATTAAAATATTTATATTTTAATTTAATTTAGTAGGGATTTACAAGAAAAAAAAATAGGATGCATGAATTATTGCCAAATCACAGTAAATTGAAAATGAACATACACTGGCACCCAAACAAAATGAGCAGAATGCAATGACTGAAGTCATACTATTGCTCCTCCTGGCAGAAGACACTGTTTTCATGTGGTTTTTTGTGTTTTCATGGGTTTTAACCTAGGCAGAGTATAATGGCATTTCAGTTTCACTGACCAGATAAAAGTGAGGGAAGGCAGTGAAAGGTATGGTGATAGAGAGGATATTCATTTAAGATTTAAATAATGACAAATTGCAAGAAGATTATTCTAACAAAGGAAACTGCTGGATGCACTGCTCTGGGTATCCCACCTTTCTCCTTCAGAATGCTGAATGCTTTTAATTGAAACCAGTGTGAAAGGAGCTGAAGAGAAAAAACACTCATGCTAGAAAAAAAAAGTCATGACGTTAGTTTTATAGATGTCTTGTGCAAGAGAAATGTAAATACAAACTCTCAGTTACTTTGATAATTAATTGTATAACACGTTCCATATGTTTGAATTGCTGAAAATGCATCTTTTATTGGTAAAACACAGAACTAGTGCAGCTTGTGTGGAAAAATGAGAATCAAAATAACTGTTTACAAAACATAAATTAAGTCACAAGTGTACACTAATAAGGTCATAGAAGATTGTGTTAATTCTCATGAAATAAAAGTTAATACTAAATATATTTGCTAAATGTAAATAATTTAGTTATGTAATTAGAACTAACAGGAAATTACTGAACTAATTGCAGTAGAACTCCATAAGCAATTTACCTCATTACAATTTTTACAGTTCTTCATCTGCATCAAAGTTATTATGTATTTAGTTTAAATAATAATAAAGGAGGCAAAATCAAGGTTAATTGGCATTTTAATTATGAATATCTCAATTAAAATTATCTTACATATAGAAAAGTCTTCCCCTGTAAATAATTAAAACATGGTCTCTTATTTATTCTGCAATTTGAAGAACAGGATGAAAGCAAATATAGATTTCTTCATTGTGAGTTCCATCATGTGTATTGATGGAAATACAAAATCCACATTTGTTATTAACCTCTTACCACCTCAATAATTGTAATTAGGAGGGAAGTCTGTTCTCATGCAATTATTTATAAAGACTGCTGTATGATTCCGGGTGGATTTTCCACTGGATGGGAGAAAAATCCACTATCACGGCATGAGCACTATAAAAAAAGAGTAAAGAGTTAGGCTACAGATGAGCAGAATAACTTTCCAAACCTTCTTAGACCAATGGGTTGACTTTCTTGTGGCTTGCCATGACAATTCTCAAAACATTTTGAGTCACATGCAGAACACACATTTTGGTATCTTTATGTCTTCTGTGAAAGATGGTTCTTGCTTTCAAGTATCTTAAGGTTGTCGGTGGACTACAGACAATAATGCAGAAAAAAGCCAGATAATCTGCTTTACTCATCAGATAGAGAAGAACCTGTTTCAGCAATTTGACAAGGAGATTTCCATAATTTCATATGGGTAACAGCAAATGGAAAAAAAATCACAGTTCAGATAGACAAAATTAATACAGCTTTCCATTTTTGTCATAACTGCTAGGTGGCTTTTCTCACTGTAAAAATTGCAATAAATTAAATTGTTCTATACACAAATACTAATGAAAAATGTAATCCCCATCAATCATCTGTCTTTCCAGTCTGCTGACAATTCCCCTCATATCTTGTTTAATTTTTGTTAAATTATTTTGCACCTTGAACCCTAGACTGCATATGTGTATATATACATATATATATATACATATATATATAAAATATACAGAATACTGTTAGATAATTCCTGTAAAAAAATCTAAACATTGGTGACAAACCACATTTCTATAAATGCATTGGCTAAATGTTCAGTTTAACACGGTTCTTTATTTTGGTGGTTGGTTGGCCACATTTCTTTCTGCACCAGAAGAAAAAGGATAGGGGAATGAATAGCTATGGATTTCATTTTTTTCCAGAAGTAACAGGATATGGAATGAAAATGTATGAATTTCAGTTTCCCATTTTACTCATCGTTCTTCTACCAAAGGCCAGTTTTCTGGCACTTTCTTAAGGCAAATTTCACTTCTTTAAATAGAAAGCACAAATGTAACAGTGATTTCATTCATGTTTAATGTAAGGTATGTATATAAGTGTCACGCTCACTCTTAATGGAAGGATATTTCTATGTGTGAAAACAAAATATAGTCAGACTTTTTAAAAAATTAATATCATGAGATACCACCTGCAGTCACCCATGAGCCAGGTAACCTGAGCTTACTTTTTGAGCATACTGCTAGATAGATCTTACCTGAACAAAATAAAGGGAAGAACTTAATGTGCACAAAAATATTTGAAGTCTTTTCATTATATTTAAAGGCATTATTCAAGGTAAGAAACAAGAGAATCTTTCAAGGGAGCTTTTTTATTTGTAGAAAAAGATGATTGTTTCAAAGGAAATTTTTATTATATTTAAGATTGACTAAGGTAGATGTTGTTTTTATTTTTAAAACTCAAAACAACAAAAAATGCATTCCATTAAAAATAAGAAATAACCAGGCATTCAACAATAGTTTTAATGTTGAGGCATTGCAATTTGCTTTTGTAGAAGAGACAAATAGAAACAACATAAACACAGATACTTTCAACAAGAAATTCAGACTGGATCTTTCCGAAACCTTGAAAACCTTCTGAGTGGTATTCCTACCTTTAAGTGTATTGACTGCACCGCCAAGTTCAGGGTTATTCACAGATGTCCTGATGGCATATTTTCACTCCTCCTCCAGGCCATTAAAGGTATTGAAGTGGATAGTTGCTAGAATAAACCTGAGGCACTGCACTGAGGCTGGCCTCCAGGAAGAGCAGAACCTCCTAACCCATGCGATGGAACCTGATGAAACAGTCATTTGTTTACACATCAAGCAGTCCACGTGCCTGAATGCAATTTTTGTTAGAAATCACAGTAAACAAGATGTTTTCTGAAGCAGCCAAATACACGTTTATTTAACAGGCAGGTTAGTATAAGGAACTTGGGCTGAAATGCAAAAAATTCCGTACTCTCATCTCCACTGAAAGACAGGTCCTTGCCTTCTTTATCCTCACACTTCAGCAACTTTGAGTTATATTCTGCATTGTAAAGGAATATGCATAAATGTGTATATACACTAGCAATATATATTTTATATATCTATCTATATCTATACCTGTCTATATCTATATGTACAAATATATAACAGATCATCTATCTTCTCACTTTTCACTTTCATAGTGTGGAAGACTTTGACTTTGCTTTTATCAGAGATCCTCTTCCCCATATGCCCTTCCCTATGGTCTCAGTTCCTGTCCTGGAAGTCTTTCCCCTTTCCTTCCCCTCCATGTACCCAGGGAGGTGTCATTAATTGTTTTACTTTGAAGGAAATTGCTGCTTAACTGGTTTTCATAATACCTTGATGCAAATAATTACAAAATTCCTACTGTAAGTACTGTGATAAATTCCGGATGCCACATGCCTAAACTTGGATGTGTGTTTGGAAGATGAAGAAAATGTCAATGAAGACAAGTTAAATGTTCTGTCTGCTCATTGAGCTCAAATTTCGAATTTAAAAAGACTGCATTAGGCCTAACTTGGTAGTTTAGTCAGTATACCTGGCCAGTTACCTGCTCTCCTGAGGGTAAAATCTTGTGTAGAGCTTGTAATTGTCTTTCTCAGTCTTCATCCACGCCCAAGTATTTGGGAGCACTAGAGGGATGATAACTCTCTTTGCAGGCTGGTGGCAAAAGAAAGTCTTTATTTCTTAATGAAATTCCTATTACTTAATGAATACTTGAAATGAAAGGAAGTTTCTAACAGTGACGCATTCTTTCCAGCTGTCTGGCAAGAGGCTAACATCATGTACTTCATCTGGGGAGGAAACCCAGCAGCAGCAGCAATGTTTCTGCACTCCACTATATGTTTCTGTAAGGGAGAAAAAAACTCTTAAATCTGGGTTCTCACGTTTCATTGAACAGCTCTCAAAGGTAAAATAAAATCTTACAGTATATATCGTACAATAATTATTGATGTGTCTCGAAGATGACAGGATTAATTTCTATTTCTGTGATTCTGATTCTTTATTACTATGTGATTAAAGAGGAAGCGGTTTCCTAGCACAATATACAGATCTCCCCAGAACAACACATGCAATTTTGCTCATGTTTTACACTTCCTAACAGTTATGGGTACTCTTCTGGGATGTGCAGTGCAGTACCCTGGCTTCTCTCTTGCCTTATGCCCCTGTTTGTGCAACACAGCTCTTTCCATGTTTAGCTGAGAAGGCATCTTCAGTATATGGGACTTGGGGCACAAAGTAAGAGGACGATGTCGTGCCAGACATGCAGTGATCAAGAGGACTTCTCCACGTGGTCCCTGGCTTTCGGCCTGTGTTGGGCTTTCGGGCCCAACCTTCTTGCTGTTTGATCTGCAGCATTTTCTTAAGCACTGGAGAAAAGTAAATTAAAGGGTTGTGCTATTTCATTACTCAAACAGACATACTAGGTTTGATTTTGCATTTTTTATTATTCATGAGTCAGGACTGTACAGTACTGCTGGTGATAGGCACAAGAACTTTGTACTATATGATTCCCTTGAGAGAAACTGAGGCAGGATTTATGCCAGTAAATCGGGCTTGGCAGTGCTAAAGGTAACGCACAAAAAGAAACCTTTGATAAATATTCCTCAAAAATCTCTGTTTCTATGTGTTGTGTTGCTCTTTTGAGTAATGTGAATGCCTTGTGGCAGAGCTGGAGTCAGGAAGAAGTTTGTGTTTCCCTTTTCCACAGAAGAAAGATCATTAACATTCCTTGTTTATTTTAAGTAGGTATAATGAGGAGATTAAAAATGGTTTTGAAGCTTGCATATCTCTAAGTGACTTTTTAGTGTCAGTGCAGTGTTACAACTAACCTACAAATGATAAAGACAGTAAATTTTTTGGTTTTTTCTTGCCTAATGACTGTTGATAAGCATCTGTGATAAGACTTTAAAATACAAATGTCAAGGCCTGAGACATTTCTTCGGCTGGGCAAAAAGATCTTAAGAAATCTTGAAGAAACTGTTGCTATTTTTCACCATCACTCACCAAGCACAGAATTATTTCTTGTAAAAAGAAATCTATGTTTAAAGCAAAAACTTTATTGTGTAGTTGATTGTGATTGTGTAGTTAGTAATCACATAAATGCACAAACATGGGCACAATATTGCATAAAAACAGTAGAAGAGTGTGCTGGTTTTGGCTAGGGTAGAGTTAATTGTCTTACAGCGGCTGGTATAGGGCTGTTTTTTGGATTTGTGCTGAACACAGGGTTGATAATACAAAGATGTTTTTGTTATTGCTGAGCAGGGCTCACACGGAGCCAAGGTCTCTTCTGCTTCTTGTACTGCCTCGCTGTGAGGAGGCTGGGGGTGCATGGGAGGAGACCAGGACAGGTGACCCAAACTGACCAAAGGGATAGCCCAGACCATGTGGCATCATGCTCAGCATATCAAGTACGGGGAAGGAGAAGGAAGCAGGGAGGAACATTTGGAGTGGTGGCATTTGTTTTCCCAAGTCACCGTTATGTGTCATGGGGCCCTGCTCTCCTGGAGATGGCTGAACACCTGCCTGCCCATGGGAAGCAGTGAATTAATTCTTTGTTTTGCTTTGCTTGCATGCACAGCTTTTGCTTTCCCTAATAAGCTGTCTGTATCTCAGCTCATGAGTTTCTGCCTTATACCCTTCTGATTCTCTCCCCAGTCCTGCTGGTGTGAGAGTGAGTGAGCAGCTATGTGGGCTTTTGTTATTAGCTGGGGTTAAACCATGACAAGTAGAAGCATATTAATAATCACAGGAAATAAAATCAAATGGTGAGTGACAAATACAACATATTTTCCTTTTTTTACGCACATACACACACAAACTATACCGTTGCTATCTATTAGCTTTCCTTATCACTGTGGACAGCTGAGTTCAGTACGTGACTTTGACGATTAGTGTAACGTCAAATCAAAACAGACATAGCTAAGATTCCCTCTCTATTTCTTCAGCTTTCTTGTCTTATTTTGTGAGAAGAATATTCATCTTCTAGGTTGTTTGTGATACCCAAAATTGTAATTGAGATAAATGATGACTATACAACAAATTAAAACATACCAGCTGGGCCTGTCTGCTTTGTCGAATTCTGTTCATAAGTGTGTGCATATAGGAGAAAATTCTGGCATGTCAAGGCTTGGTGTTACTAAGTTAAAATCAAGTGTGTTTTCAGTCGGCTTGAGGGGAAACATTCTAGTTCTCAGCAGAGCATAACCTGTGTAAATAGGAAGCATTTGACATTTTCAAGTTTTTAAGCATAAATTCCTTTCAGCTATAGTTGTTTTCTGCTTCTAGCAGGTTTGTTTGTAAGGTCTATGTGCAAACATCTGCCCTCTGAATTTTACAGTGTTGGTATCTATTCATATAAAGGCATAGAAAATTTTCCAAAAACATATTTTGAAAAGTTAATTCCAACAGTTTGCTTTATGGAAATAATAAAAAAAAAACATGTTAAAGGAGTAGCCAATTCTATAAGAAAAATAAATTGCCACTTCTATAGCAAAACCTATACCTAACTCTGTCTTGTGTTAAGAACGCACAGCTTCTTTTCAGATTTTCCATTAAAACTGGGATAGTTGTCTGTTGATAGAGTGTCTGAGAGCATCCCAAGACCTGTAATGAGAACATCTGTTTCCAAACTCCTAAAGAGGTTCCCAGTTCACTGTTGGCCTTGTGCATCTGGCACTCTCTCAAACAAGACAGAGGTCAGACCACAACAGGAACCACTCTAAATATCTAAATATCGCCTTGTTTGTGCCTATCTTATTTTAATAAGAGCTACCTAACATGGACATGGGTGCTTCTGTGTCTACACTCTTACTGCATAAATGCAGCCCATGTTCTGCTACAATTTGCAAATTAACTGCCTCTAGGACAATAAAAAATGAAAATACTCTGAACAAAATGCCAGTATCAAACTCTGCTAGACTTCTTCCTACTCTCTGTGTCTACTGACTGAATTGGCATCATGTGCTACCAGTCACACTCATGGCAGAGAGAGACATGTGCTGACAGCATGGTGTTATCAAAGGATGAATTTTAAGCAAGCAAATTTTCAGATTGAAAATACATTGCATGAAAGATGACGTAAGAAAGGATGGGCATATTAAATTGTTGCCTCTACGTATAATTGTGTGTAAAGCATCCAAGATAGCAAACTGTTGGCCACACTGCGGTTGGGTTACTTTCTCCCCTCTTCAAACTATGGAGTCTGTTGAACAGTATATTAGTCATTGTGACAAAAAAACCCCCAAAACAAACAAAAAAAACCCCAACAAAAAAACAAGAACAAAACAAAAATAAACACAAACCCACAAAAAAAAAACCAAACCCCAAACAAAAAACCAGAACAAAACAAATCAATCAATCAAGCAAACAACAAAACACCCAAAAAAACCCCCTAAACTGGAATTCAGATTACAGAGCCTAATAGTTTATGCCTTTCAGAATGAAGAGAAACTTGGTTCCAGACAGGTTCCCAGCTCTGTTTATCATCTTAAATGAGACAGCTCAAAAGACATAAGCAACATAGAAGTGCAATGGCATTAGTGTTACAACATATTTGCTGTGATTATGAGGTTAATCTACCTCCTTATCTCAGTGCTGTTCAAGAGCCATGTAACTTTTCCAGTATGAAAAAGCTTGCACTGCTGACTTCCAGCCTGCCTTGCTCTCATCTCCTGAGCTATGACTTTCTACTACTAGAATTTATGCGTAAATACATATTATAAATTTGAAAGTATGAACATGTACATATATACAAATATTTTCTGTTTACTCTGGCTTCACTTTTTGATTCTTCTCACTAACCAAAATTCTGGTTTCTGTGAGTTTTTCCCACTGGGATATAAAATTGCAGTAATCGGGCTTCCCTTTGGTGAGATGATTTTGTATACTCTCACTACACACTGGTGAAACAAAATAGAAAATTGATCAGTACCACCTTTGATCAGTACTCTGCCCAAAAAACTCTTTTAATAAGCCTTCTTTGAAGGCATATCCTACCTGCAGATGTGTCAATGTGTTTCGCTGCCTTCATTATTTTCTCTACTTACAAGAGAGACACACAAGCCATCACTGAGCCATAGCCAGTGCAACTGGTGAACTTCCATGAACTTTCACTCTGAACAATAGTACATATCTTGGTTTTCTAAGAGGGTCTAATTCATTAACTGACCAGCTGAAAAGGTGTTCTGCCGGACCCCTTTCTTTCCAGAGATGCTTTGTGTAATCTGTAGCAATATCTTCTTGATAAGGGGAAAAAAGTAAGCAGGAAAAAAGGGACACTTGGTGTTGCATGGCTTTTGTGGCTTTAGGTTAAGCTCATGTGTAGGTTTTCTGCTGTCTGTTAAGTGTATCATTTCTGCCATGGGAGTGTGCCTGTGTGCCTCTGATAGACATTGTCAAACTCTAATGCCTTGATCTAGCTGTATCTAATATCATTTTAGGCAGTCATCCAACATCCCAAATAAACACATCTTGATTGGTAAGGAAACTACTTGAAGGAATCAGATTAAAAATGCATTGTCAAGTGGCATATATTCAAATATTCTCCTTTAAGCATTGTCTTTAAGAATATTTTTACAGGTTATCTGCCAGCATAACTGATACCGATAAGAATTCACCAGTATTTAAAGAATATATAATCTTCCAGAAATTGCAAATACCTATAAGAAGAATCAGATTTGCCTTGGTTCACTGAAGGGGAAAAAAAGACAGAAACATGGAACTTGTTAAGGTTTTTCTGAAAGAAATACTAAAAATCCTTTTGCTTTTGTCCTTGTCCCCTCTGTAGAATTGTGCACTGTTCATGTACACCACTGAGGAAAAATATGTTAACATAAAGAGGGTTGGTGAATCACAAAGGCAAATTCTTTATGTAGCTTGTTTCCATATGAAAGTAGCAACATTTGTGCATAAATGGCTTGCAGCATTTTTTTTATGAATTGGGCCCTAAGAGCTCATGATTGTCCTTGCTATTCAGTTTTCAGTCATTGGGTAGCGTTGAAACAACAGGAGGAAAAAAAGGAAACATTTTGTACCTGTGGTACTCACTTGGACAACAGAATCTTAGTAAAATAGCTACAGTCTTTTTCCTTTTTGTTACAAATTATACAGGGAGAAAATGATGTGTGAATCAATGAAAAGGAAAATAATATATTTCTGAAACATTAATAGTCAGTGCCATACTCCAGATAAGGGGGGGAGGAGGGGTGGAAATTGTTACACTGATTTTTCTATCTGATTTAAATTCACTTTCCAATCTTCACTAACCTGGCTGCTGCCTTGACAGAATCAAATTTTGTATGGAAAGGGAGATGATGATTCTCTCATCTCTAGGTTAGTAGTGCTTTCTTTCTTTCTTTTTCTCTTTCTTTCTTTCTTTCTTTCTTTCTTTCTTTCTTTCTTTCTTTCTTTCTTTCTTTCTTTCTTTCTTTCTTTCTCTCTTTCTTTCTTTCTTTTCTTTCTTTC